>JAODPA010117263.1:0-18658 GCA_025585075.1 Nepenthes mirabilis
TTTTGATGGTAATAAAAGTCGGGCCGTCACAATTGGTATCAGAGAGAAAAACTGAGATGCTTTAGGATAGTTTGAATCAACACGGAAACTTAGGACAAGTTAGTGTTGGCAAGAAGAGTGTTATCCTTACTTACGCTTTGGGACAAAGACCATTACGATAGTTATCTTTAGACGAATTGACTAACGAAATTGTTCTTTTCAGACGTTCCTGCAGTCATGTCTAACAGAGGAAGGAGAAATGATCAAGTTAACAACACTCTTGATCGAGAGGCAAGATACGCGAATCTACTGGACAGAATGGCCGAAGTCATAGAAGCTTTGACTCCGACAACTCCACCAACTCTGGTGACCACCCCAATTCCTGTCCATCAGGAGAGGTCGGTCTACGATCGGTTTACAAACGAACGAATCCCTAAATTTTTAGGGGAACCTGATCCGTTGAAGGCCGAAACATGGATTCAACGACTGAAAAAGGTATTTGCAATAATCAAGTGCCCTGCTGGGGACATGGTGCTATATGCCATTCATAAGCTGGAAGGAGAAGCACACCACTGGTGGGAGATGCAGAAAAGGGTTTTTAATATGCCAGAGCGGGAGATTAGTTGGCAGATGTTTGAAGCAGCTTTTCTGGAAAAATATTTCCCTGCGAATCTTCGTGGGCAGAAGGAGGATGAATTCCTTCGTCTAAGGCAGGGTACTTGCTCGGTGGCAGAATATGATTCAAAATTTACAGAGTTATCTCGCTATGCCCCTTTCATGGTGGAAGATGAGGAGAGGAAGGTTAGACAGTTCTTTCAGGGATTACGGGATGATATCAAAAGACACCTTTTGACTCTAACGTTGACAACGTATGGAGAGGTGCTCGCAAAGGCAGTCATTTATGAGAAAGAATTGGAATGGGGAGCATTGTCTAAACAAATAACTTTTAGTCAGACATCCAAGGCCAGTGCTAGTGAAGGGTCTTCTAAGAAGGCAAGACCATCAAGGTTCAGTGGAGAACAGAGCCGATCGGTGCAGAATTCTCGATCTACGGCTAATGATGTATGTGATCATTGCGGGAGATCACATGGAGGGAAGCCTTACTACAAAAAGCTTGGTGTTTGTTATAACTGTGGGCAGGCGGGGCACATGATCAGAGATTGTCCGCTCGCTAAACAAGCCGCAGGAGTTAAGTCTCCTATTCCAGCCAAAGTGTTTGCCATTTCTGCAAAGGAGGCTGAGAAGTTTACGGAGGTTATAGAAGGTATACTTTCTATCTGTGGCATCTCTAGTCACATACTCTTTGATTCTAGATCTACTCATTCTTTTGTCTCCTATGAATTTTCGAAGCATCTTACGACCCTTCCTAAAGTTCTTGACTACCCATTGATGGTTGCCTCACCGACAGGGTCGTCTGTAATTTTAAATATAGCATTTTCTGAATGTCCAATAAAAGTAAATGAATACTTGATGCATGTTAACCTGGTTGTACTGGAAATGAAAGACTTTGATGCAATCTTAGGAATGGACTGGTTAGCCAGATATCATGCCAAGATTGATTATTTTCGGAAAAGAGTAGAATTCACCATTCCTGGAAACAAACTTTTTCACATTCAGGGTGTTCGACGAAAGGAAGCATCCTGCTTTATTTCAGCTCTTCATGCCAGACACTTGATTAGTGATAGATGCCAAGCCTATCTAGCCTTTGCTAGTGTGACTACAGAAAATCAAGAATCTCTGGCTAGAGAGATTCTTGTGGTGTGAGAATTTGAAGACATATTCACTGATGAATTACCTGGATTACCACCCCAACGAGAGTTAGAATTTGGAGTGGAATTGATACCAGGTTCAACACCAATATCCAAACCACCCTATCGTATGGAACCGGTTGAACTCAAAGAATTGAAACAACAATTGCAGGAATTGTTAGATAAAGGTTTCATTCGGCCAAGTGTGTCACCATGGGGAGCACCTGTTCTATTTGTCAAAAAGAAGGACGGGACCATGAGATTATGCGTGGATTACCGAGAATTAAATAAAATCACCATCAAGAACAAATATCCTCTGCCGAGGATTGATGATCTCCTTGATCAGTTACAAGGGACTTGCGTATTTTTAAAAATCGATCTTAGATCCGGGTATCATCAGCTTCGGATCAGCAAGGAGGATATAGCAAAGACGGCATTCTGGACCAGGTATGGGCACTATGAATTTGTAGTAATGCCTTTTGGGTTGACTAATGCTCCGGCTGTTTTTATGGATCTGATGAATCGAATTTTCCAACCATACCTGGACAAGTTCGTGATAGTATTTATTGATGACATCCTTGTGTACTCGAAAAGCTCTGAGGAACACGAGGAGCATTTACGCACTACACTTCGGATTCTTAGGGAGCATCGGTTGTTCGCCAAATTGAAAAAGTGCGAATTTTGGTTGGAGGAAGTAGGATTCCTTGGACACGTCATCTCCAAGGAAGGAATCTCAGTCGACCCTATGAAAGTGGAAGCAGTGGTAAAGTGGAACCGGCCAACTTCTGTGACTGAAGTGCGAAGTTTCTTAGGCCTGGCTGGATATTATAGACGGTTTGTGGAAAACTTTTCCCAAATCGCCTTGCCACTCACACAATTAACTAAGAAGGATGCCAAGTTCGAGTGGACCAAAGATTGTGAAGAGAGCTTCCAGACGCTTAAAGACCGGTTAACTTCTGCTCCGGTCCTGACCATTCCAAACGGGTCAGGAGGACTGATTGTTTACTGCGATGCTTCGAAGATTGGATTGGGCTGTGTTTTAATGCAACACGGTAGGGTAATTGCCTATGGGTCGCGACAGTTGAAGGATCATGAAAGGAATTACCCAACCCACGATCTGGAATTGGCCGCAGTGGTATTTGCATTGAAAATCTGGAGGCATTATCTATATGGTGAAAGATTCTTGGTCTACTCCGATCACAAGAGTCTAAAGTATTTATTCTCCCAGAAGGAACTAAACATGAGACAGAGAAGGTGGATTGAATTCCTGAAGGACTATGACTGCGAAATCCGATATGAACCAGGAAAGGCCAACGTTGTTGCCGACGCGTTAAGTAGGCAGCCTAGGATGCTAGCTAGAATGCAAGTTAAGCAAATGGAGATGCTGGATTGCCTCATGAATTATGATGTCCAGCGTTATGTGCATGGGAAGCGGATGATTTTGGCACATCTTCAAGTTCAGCCAGAAATGATTAATGAGGTAAAGGGATGTCAAACAGACGATTCTTTTGTTGTAAAGATCATGGGCGAGCTAGATAAAGAATCCCGAAGTGATTTTCAGATTTCGCCGGATGGAGTATTAAGATTTAGAAATCGGTTATGTGTGCCGGACAATAAAAACTTAAAGGAGAAAATTCTTAAAGAAGCCCATCGATCCTGTTATACGATACACCCATGAGCCAATAAGATGCATCAGGATTTGAAGAAAACATTCTGGTGGAGGAATATGAAAAGGGATATTGCAACTTACGTGGAAAAGTGCCTTATATGCCAACAAGTAAAGGCCGAAAGAAAGCAGCCGTCTGGGTTATTGCAACCAATGCCATTTCCAGGCTGGAAATGGGAAGACATTGCCATGGATTTTGTGACCGGTCTGCCAAGGACGCCAAGGAAGCATGATGCTATTTGGGTGATTGTCGACCGGCTAACAAAGTCAGCTCATTTCCTGGCAATCCGAACGACTTACTCCCGTGATAAATTAGCCCAACTGTATGTAAACGAGATTGTCAGACTTCATGGTGTGCCTGTCTCTATTGTATCAGATAGAGACCCTCGCTTTGTTTCACGATTCTGGAAAAGTCTACATAAAGAATTGGGTACTGAATTAAAATTTAGTACTGCTTTTCATCCGCAAACCGACGGCCAATCAGAACGGACTATCCAGATTCTCGAAGATATGTTAAGGGCCTCGGTCTTGGAGATGAAAAGGACTTGGGATGATTCATTAGCTCTTGCAGAGTTTGCTTATAATAACAGCTACCAAGCCTGCATTGGCATGGTTCCTTTTGAGGCATTATATGGGAGGAAATATAGGTCGCCAATTTACTTGGAGGAACATGAAGATAAAAGGATTTTGGGTCCAGACATTATCAAGGAGACGACAGAAAAGATAAAGATATTACATGAGAATCTCAGAGTAGCTCGGAGCAGACAAAAGAGTTATGTAGACCGGAGGAGATCTGCATTAGAATTTAAAAAAGGCGATTTTGTATTCCTAAAGGTATCGCCATCCAAGGGAAAATACAGATTCGGGGTAAAAGGGAAGCTGAAGCCACGATTTATTGGCCCTTTTGAAATTCTAGAGAGGATTGGAGAAGTAGCTTACCGACTTGCACTACCTCCAAATTTGGCAGAAGTACATGACGTGTTTCATGTGTCAATGCTTCGAAAGTATGTCCATGATCCTACTCATGTAATTGAGTATGAACCTTTGACGATCGACAAGGACTTGTCCTATATAGAAGAACCAGTAGAAATCTTGGATCGAAAGGAACAGAGATTACGCACCAAATCAATCGCTCTAGTAAAGGTGCTCTGGAAGAATCACACACCGGAAGAGGCAACTTGGGAACGAGAGGAAGAGATTCGGAACAAATACCCATATCTATTTCTCAATGTTAGTAACTTTATCTAAAATTTCGGGGACGAAATTCTATAAGTGGGGGAGGTTATAACGACCCAAAATTTCTAAAAGAAAAATTTTAATCATCAAGTCCGGTCAACGCAAGTTGACCGAAAAACGAAATAAGAAAAGTACATCGGCTTAAGATAAAATCAAGTTCGGCCTTGAGAAGTTTAGATTTTAGCGGTAAAGAGAAGAAGTCCGGATTTAATGAAGAAGAAGTCCGGATTTCATTGATGAAATTTTAGTCCAGATTTCTGGATGAAAAAGAAGCTCGGATTTTCCTTGATGAAAAAGAAGTCCGGATTTCCTTGATAAAATGATGTCCATATTTCCCTTGGTAAAAAAAAAATACTCCGGACTTCCAAAGTAAAAAGGAGTCCGGATTTGCTTGAAAGAAGTCCAGATTCTCTTAAAAAGCACTCCGGACTTTCGAAGTAAAAAGAAGTTTGGATTTAATGAAAATGAAGTCTAGTCTGTAAGGACGGAATGCGGTGTGTGTGAAGTAAAGACGGAGTAGATTGGGAGTAATCCGGTCAACGTAAAATGTAGACCGAAAAAACGTAAACGAATGGATGGAAAAGAAAGAAGAGAGAGATCCGGTCAACACCAATAGTTGACCGGAAGAAATTAAGTCCGGTCACAAAAAATAAGGAAAAATATTGGGAAGAAACAACCATCAATAATCTGGTTATTTCCAAGACGTATTGGAAAACGAAAATCATAAATAACCCTCTTTGGAAAATGTGAGATTATAAATATCACTCTTTGGAAAATGCAGAGCTATAAATGACGGCCACCAAAATCTAGGGCTATAAATAAGGGCTTAGAGCATCAGAAAAAGGCACCACAAGAAACTCTCAGTAAAGAAGGAGACCGAAAGCTAAGGTAAGGTAGAAAAGCAATCAGGCAAGATACTCACCCCTATTTCTAAAACTCATGTTTATTTATGTTGCTATGAAAGTATATGATATTCTGTATGAAGTATGCTTTTGCTGTTTTATGACTTATCGTTCTGAAATGCATGTTTAAAGGAAATTCTGTTACGCATGATGTTAGATTTATTCTGTTTATGATTAATTGTCAATGGTTATGAATTTTGCTAATTGCATGTTTACGGAAAGAAATTTTAGACCTTAAGATGAAACAAGAATTCTTGCTATTGAACTCTGTTCTGTCAAAAGATCTCTGAATTTAAGAAAAAAGACCTCCGGCATTTTACAGAAAATGATTTAGAGCTCCGGCATTTTGAAAAATGAACTTCGGAATAGAGCCTTGATTAACAGTAAATAAACTCCGGATTTAAGAACTTCAGATTTTGACAGAAAGCACTTCGAACTTAGAACTTCAGATTTTAATAGAAAATGCACTCTGACTTTAAGAACTTCGGACTTTAACAGAAAGCACTCCGGATTAAGAGCTTCGGATTTTAAACAAACACACGCCAGATTTTAGAGCTCCGAAGTTTAGAAAGACAAGCACTCCGTCCAGATATGAAAAAGAACTCCGGCCTTCTTCATGTTCAAATGGAAACCAGCCTTCTTCATGATAAAATCGAAACCGGTTTCCTTCGTGATAGAATCAAAACTGGCTTTCTTCATGTTAAAATCGAGATCGGCTTTCTTCATGTTAAAATCGAAATCAGCTTTCTTCATGATAAAATCGAAATTAGCTTTAAAATCGAAATCGGCTTTCTTCATGTTAAAATCGAGATCGGCTTTCTTCATATTAAAATCAAAACCGGCTTTCTTCGTGATAAAATCGAAACCGGCTTTCTTTGCATTAAAAGCAAAATCGGCATTCTTAGTGTTAAAAATTGAAATCAGCCCCTTTGTGATAACAATGAAACCGGCCATGAGTACTTGAAATGGAAACCAGCTCTAATTTAAATTTGAAACCGATGATGTGTCTATGGAATTTGAACTCCGTATTTTAGAGTTTCGGATTTTATAAAGAAATGAACTCCGGCTTTGTAAGAAAAGAACTCCGGCAATAATAAAAGAACTTCGGCTTCAGTAACTCCGGCCTTCCGTTGGAAAAGAACTTCGGAAAATTTATGAACAAGACTCTTTTCTTTTTATTGAATAAGAACTTCGGATTTCTTTTGAAAGATGAACTTCGGCTTTTGATAAGATGATATGGATTTCAATGAATGAAGTAAAGAATAAGACTATATGAAAACACATGGATTAAAGACAGCAAGTGAAACTCTTCTGACTTTTGATCTATGATGATTGGCCATTAAAGAACACGAACCAAGAACTGAGTTTCCTTTAAGCTTGCTGTTAAAGATGGATGAAGGATATTGGAGTGACACTCGAAGATGCCTCCTGGGCCACGGGAGGGGACCTTTTGGTGGCATAAGAACTATGGACTATGGCCCCGTATGTCGGGTTAAAGGCATTACCTCCCGCCCCGGGTAGCATAATGAGGAGATACGGCTTTAGGTTGTGGGGTAGCACACAACCCGTCATCGATGTTGTCTGCTCCCGTCCGGTCCCTAAAGATGATATGAATTCCGAATGATTTTGATAAATTTTCTGAAGACAAGATGAAAGAATATGAACTAAAGAAGAAACGATATGATGATTTTTCTTATGCTATGCTATATTATGAATCTATATTTTGATTAAATTATATGTATGCTTATGTTTTCTGTATGTGAGTATCCTGCTGGGCTTTATAAGCTCATTCTTGTAACTTTTCAGATGACAAGTTTATGGAGGATGATGTTGAGTAGAATCCTATGGTGTAGCTGAATGTTTAAGCTGGCTGGAGCAGATTTTTGGGAGCTTTGTTTATTTTGTTTTGAGGAAACATGTAAAGTTTATTCCGCTGCTTATAAATGTTAGTATGTTTCCGTGATACTTTGGGATTAATGAAATCATAAATCTTTTGAATGCATCTCAGGTTTGAATGAAGAAAAGCAAAATTTTTATGTTCATCTATTTATCCTTATCATAAATTATATGATTTAGATTTGATGACGGCTTTTGATGGTAATAAAAGTCGGGCCGTCATAGTATAAGTAATCAAAGGAAATCCACATGACATGTGTGATTACAATGTGAAATGCTTAATTTACCAAAAAAAAAATGTGAAATGCTTAAGTTCCCAAGCAAGATGAGAAACGAATGCCCAAGTGAGATGAGAAACGAATGAGTAAACGGAGGGAAGTCCACAATGTGATATGTAATGATATGTGAATGAGGAAACCTCCCAAATGGCGGGAGATACGATAAATGAGATATGGTGGACTTTTCCTCAAATGAATATGGAAATAGAATCATGAAACTAGGACCATGGACTTTTAGATGGGTAGTATTCTCTGGATTGACACGTCCATCTCGGTAGAAACCTGAAGAATATTTGGGCCACGTATTCTGGTCACTTGTGTGTAAGCGGGTGGTGTCCGTGTCGCGCTTTAGGATACTATTGTGGAAGAACGAGGATTGCACTGGTATCCCGGGGGAATGGGGCGATTACGATATGGCACGATGTGCACGACCCCCCGGCTGGGTCGTAAAAGATAAGCCCTCACGGCCTTAGATCATGTGGAGTATTATGATCCTTTCCTCGTTCTCTCGCATCGTTTGCTAGTACGACCTACTGGTCCTGATCCGCAAAGATTAAAGTAAATTGATTAAGCATGTTCAAATGGTAACTAAAGGTTCCAAAACATTATGAATAGCAAATCAATACTTCTAAATGATCATTTCAAGTCTCATTGTATTTTAAACACCATGTTACCCTTTTCATGTTCCCTCACAACTTGATAGTGACGTATGATTTCACTTGCTGAGTTGTACGCTCACGCTTGCTATTTTCTCCTCTAGGTGATAGTGTTAAAAATGGCCCCTGAATAATTAGAACAAGAAAAGGGATCTGCTTAAGGAAAGCCGAATGTCAAAAGCCTGGAGATTAGTTACATCCCTGTTAAGCTTTCGCTGGTAACTTAAGTATTTAGTTCTGCTTCCTCATTTTTTTGGGTATATAGAGAACTTGTGGCATCTCTCTTGAGCCAACGTAGTATTTAAATACACCATGCTAGAGCCACGAATTTTATGTGGCTTTTGGATCCTGTGATATGCTGAAATTATGATACTTATAGGCATGAGCTATTATATTGGTTTATTGACGTAAGGGTTATTGAAAAGAAAAATAACCTGGTCCGTCACACTCGAGGAGCCACCCGAGCAAATTTAGCAGAACTAGGCGCTCGAAGCATGCCTGGTTGGCGCCTGAGTGCCAGTCAAGGGATAGCTCACGTGATCTCTTTTCCTTCACATTTTAAAGGTGATTTTGGGGTTTTATTTCAACAAGTCCTTGGTAGAAACTAGAAGAAAGGAGAAAGGGAAGGAGAGGGAAGAGGAGACAAGGGGAAAAACTTCTGTCCCGTCCCGATCAGAGTTACGGTAACTATAAATCGAGTTCATAGAAGTGTACATCGGATGTTATTTTCTATTTTTACAGCTTTTATGTATTTATACTTTAAATCTATGATTTTGCATGTTTACTGTAAATAACACATGTTTTTTTCTAATTAATTGGACAAATTTTGTATTTACTAGTATATTCTGCTAAATATGCCTCTGATTTCATGAAAATGCACGTGTTTGGTGTTTGTTTATCGTTCGAAAATTTTGGCAAAATCGTAGGTACGAAAATTGAAGATTTGATGCTTTATTTTCCATAGCTTCTATTATTTAAAAGTTAATCTGTAACGTAATAATGTCACTAATGTAATTTATGCCTGAAAATTTTACACCGATTTATACTGTTAAATTTTTGAGGACTTCTGAAGCGAAATTGAAGGGTTTTAAACTATTATTGTATATTTTGAAACAAAACTGAAGGGTTTCAAACTGTTATCGTATATTCTGAAATAAAACTGAAGGGTTTCAAACTGTTTCTGTATATTTTGAAGTAAAACTAAAGGATTATAAATTATTACTGTATATTCTTAAACTAACTGAAGAATTATTGTGAAACTCTGACTGACTTCTGAAACTAAAAGGGTTTTTAGTTAAAAAATAAGAAGAAAAGTATTTTTGATACTGTTAATTAGGACCTAGGATTGATATACTATCAGGTTAGATTCTCTGATATGTCCTTGAACGTTATGGCGGTAATCGAGAATAACTGTGTCCATGGAGTTATATGTGGTCCGTCCTTCCTCAAGGTGTTAACCTAGAGGGTAGTTATTATTTTGGCTGACGAACTGTATTGAATCCCGCGAGAAGGGATGTCCCACAAGACGAGATGACTGTTACTGGCTTGGATTTTGTGCAAACACAACCTATCCTCGATTATTGGCCCCCTCTACTAGTAGAGTCTACTGGTTAGGTCCTTTACTGATAGAAAATAAATTTTCTATAATTTATAGAGTATAGATCATTTTTTTCTTTCTGAAGCCTGTCTTACCGATTTATTATTAACAAAGCATGATTACATTGATTTTTGATTTCTGAAGCTTGAGTGTTTCTGTTTCTTGGCAGTTCTGTAACTTTCTGCATCATATTCTACTATAGTTTTTGTAAATCACTGCTTTATAACATTTATACTTTAATATGCAACTGTATTTATTTAACCGCATTTTGTTATGTATAAAAGTTTTACTGCATACTTGCATATACTTTGTTGGGTTTCGACACACTGTTTTACTATTTGTTTCCCTCCAGATAAGGCTATAGAGACGATATTGGATGATTAGGCCTGGCTAGAGATTAGCAAGGAAGATTTTGAAGCCTCGGTGAAGTCTCAAAGATTTATCTTAAAATATTTTAGGAGATCTGATAGTTTTGCATGTTCCATAGAATTTTGTAAGGAAAATTCTATATTAATAATCGGGATTTGTTTTGTATTTTGATGGAACAGAAATTATACTTCTGCAAGTTTACATAGTTGCTTCTGCTATATGTTTTGTAGATTCTGTACAGGTCCTAGATGACATCTCCTATATGTTTCTGATATAGTGGATAGGATTATATTTGAGACATGAATAAAAATAACAAATTGGTGGTCCTGTGTATGTGTGTTGTAGGTTGAAATGTGGTATTCGAAGAGTCGTGTGCTTGTACATGTTGTAATACACAGGTTATATATTTGGGTTTTTGTCCAATTTTAGATAGAACTCTGCAAAACTTTCTACAGAAATTACTAAAAAAATATATGAATTCTATTCTGTATCTGTCTGATGGAGACTCCTATCAGAATTAGGATCCACTTTGTCACAATCATAATATGCAACATTCATTCAAATTACTAGCTATATACATTCTCAAGTCCTCAAGGCTTTCAAAATCTTCAAGGTCTGCAAGCCCACAAGCCTACTTGAATGAATGAAAGGGAATAAAAGCAAGGGTGAGCAATTGTGAGGTTTCGGGTCTGAAAATATAATAAATATAAGGAAAACGACGTGATAATAATAAATACTAGACCTATTGAATGAATGAGTATGCATATCGGAAGGAAAATCGGGCCGTGAACTGCTGAAGCACTGTCAGCAGATCGCGCCTACTGTGCGCTCGAGCGCAAAAAGCAGTGGCGCAAGCAGCAGGCCGCGCTTGCTGCACGTTTGAGCGGACATTGAGCGGTAAAATCAAGTAGCTCCCCCGCCTGCTGAGCGCCTGTGCGTGCTCGAGTGGTAAAATCCAGTAGCTCCCCCGCCCGATGAGCTCCTGTGCGCGCTCGAGCGCTGGCCGGTAGCAAGGCCACGCTCGCTGCTCGCTCGCTCGGTGCTCGAGCGCCTCGACGAGTATAAAAATGCGACCTGCTTCGCATTTCTTCAATTTTTCTCATTTCTAGAAGGCTTTTGGGGAGGAGGGAGGAAAAGCACCGGTTTTAGAGAGAGAAAGGAGGAGATCGAGGCATAGAGTTCGAATTCGTCCAGGAGCCAGTTATAAAAGTGATAGCACGCGTCGAGGCAAGTGTTCTAATACTCACTAACATTCCTCTTTCGATGTTTTTTTGTTATCATCGGGTATTTTTATCTCGATACCCACCTAAACCACGGAAAATGTGATACTCGTGACTTGAGACCAAGGATTGTGTAATTTATTGTCGAATTTACTCACCGATCTGACCGGTGGAGTACCGCCAAAACCTAACCTATCGAAATTGGGGGTTTTCCATTTTCACACCTTATTTTGTTAAATTGACCCCAAAATGTGAATCCCCACATCCCAAATGTGTATATATGTCGGCCGCGTGATCAATCTTGCATGTCTCAACCAATTCGTGGCGTGTGAGCCCTCTAAATGGGCGCTGACACCGCTTACCTGAGAACAAAAGGGAAAATTGCATGTTTTTACATTCATAAAATGTTGAAATGACTTTGAAGTATGAATCCCCACATACCAAAAGTAAGTTTGTGTTGACCAGACGTCCGATTTTGCAAAATTTGACCCGTTCGTGTCATCCAATCCCTCTAAAAGTGGCCTAACTCTGTTCACCCAAAATTGGAAGGTAAGTGTGCATGCTTTAACTCTCTTCAATTGTGATGGAACTTATAACTAAATGTTGTGTCAAATTGTAAGCTCTAAAATATGTAATTGTACACCGGGAGCAAGGGGATGGATCCCGGAGGCTTCTAAGGTGGTGTTTGACCAACGGAGGTAAGTATAACAAAACTCTCTTATGAGTTAAACTTATTGGTTGAACGATATAACCTCCAAATGATAGAAAGGGACCGAACGAGTAAATGGAAGGGAATCTACAAAGTGTAATGTGATGGATTTGGTCTCATGGATGGAGACAGGTGATGGGAATATGATTTCTCGGTATGAGAATATATATGGAAAATGGTGGATTCCCCTTCAAAGGATTAAGACTAATCTTGAAACTAGGACCACGGATCATAGGGGTAGTACCCTCTAACTTACCATCTACATCACGGTGAAAACTCAAGGAATACTTCGGCCACTCTTGGGGGCGGGTGATGTTCAGGGTACGCTTTAGGATGCTACTGTGAAAAAATGAGGATTGCCCTGGTCTACGGGGGATATGGGACGATTGAGATGGCTGAGTGCTGCAGGTCTAAAATATAGCTGATGGTCGAGTGCTGTAGACCTAAAATATAGCTGATGGTCCAGTGCTGCAGACCTAAAATGTAGCCGGCCTTAGAATGTGTGGTAGACACATTCCTTTCCTCGTCTTCTCACATCGTTTGTTAGTACAACCTACTAGCCCAGGTACACAAAGATTGATGAAAGTAATGAAAATGAATGAACGTAACCAGAACAAACCTGCGAACTAAATGATTCCAGATGTTCCCTCTACTCGCATGCTCCCTTTTATTCAAGTTATATGATTCCCCTAACCAGTTGCTGTCTTTCCTGTGAATTGCTGTAGTTTTTGATGTATGATTTCATTTGCTGGGGTGTACGCTCACTCTTACTATATGTCTTTCAAATAAGAACACATTAATGTCCGATGAGACAGAGTAGGCCATAGAGGTGCGATAGACAGCTGATATTGCTCGTAGGAATTGGGACTGGGACTTAGCTGATTTTGTGTATGGAACAGGAATTTTGGCCCTATTTTGTAAACTGTGTAAAATATGCATGGTGATGATTAATGATGTTTAGCATGAATGAATGGTTGATCAGTTTTCGTTGTATATTGTGGTATTATGCTTCCGCAGGTCCTTCTCATTGTTGTTATAATCGAGGTTCCTAGTTGGCATTCTTCCCCACCGGCATTATACTAGAGTTATGTTATTGGTGCCGCCTCGGTTGAGGTGGTAATTAGATCCTGTGTAGTGTGTTGAGCATTAAGACTTGTAATTTTATTGTGGATGGTTGTAGATTATTGAGCAGGATTAATTTACAGGTGTTTATATTTTAGCAAATGCACGATTTAAAAAGGAACTCTGCCCAATTTTCTACTAAAATTAATAATTTTAGTTAGGACTACTACTTTATTATTATCATTGACGGAGGTTATTTAAGAAAAAATAACCCGGTCTGTCACAGTTGGTATTAGAGAAGGGATGTCTTAGGATGGATCTGAATTTACACAAAAGCCTAGGATAGTATGGGTTAAGGTCGAATGAGTGAACGTGGAAAAGCTAGGATAATTAAGTACCCTCATTTCGAATGTCTCTTTAATTGTATAAGTGTTATCATATCTAGTAATGTCATTGGGGACGGTTAAACCTGTGGTTTAACCTTTTTTGTTTCTTTTTCACTGGTGATTTCTAAAGTTGGCGATGCTGCCTAGACGCCAATGTTTGCAAAGGGATGAGTCACCCCGGGATTGAGGGCCAGAGTATTTGAATTTGTTGGGGCATCTTACGAACATCATTGAGAATATGGAGCAGGGACATCTGGCCCATGTTCCTGCTCTGGCTCCTGTTCAGGCTCCTGCTAATTTGGAGCCATCTTCTTATGATCGCTTCATTCAGGAGCGGGTACCGGTGTTTACGGGAGAGCTTGACCCACTTAAGGGAGATTTGTGGTTAGAGAGCCTTAAGAGGGTATTTGCCGTGATCAGATGCCTAGCGGAGGATCGGGTGCTGTTCACGTCTTATCAGCTGGAAGGTGAGGCACACCATTGGTGGCAGATGAGAAGAAAGAGCGTTGGGTGTACCGGAGGCTGAGATTACCTGAAAAATGTTTGAGGATGTGTTTTTAGAGAAGTATTTTCTATCTAGCCTCCGTGTTTATAAAGATGAGGAATTTCTCAAGTTAAGGCAGGGAAACCGGATGGTGGCAGAGTATGATGCCAAGTTCTTGGAGTTGTTACGGTTCGCTCCCTACATGGTCGAAGATGAAGAAAGGAGGACTAGGAAGTTTTTAATGGGCTTGCGGGATGACATTCACGAGTAGCTAGCGACCCTTAAATTGGCCACCTATTCTGATGTACTGGATCGGGCTTTGATCTACGAGCAAGAGCATGCAAAGGAAGAATTTTTTAGAAAGAGGTCGGCTAGTGAGAGCGGGACAAGTGCCAGCAACTGGACTAGTTCGGGGAGACCATACAAGAAGCTGAGGTAGCCGGTTTCTAGACAGAGTGGTCAGAGGAGTGGCTAGTTTTCATCATCTTCTCAAGCCTCGGTGGGTTCATGTTAGCACTGTGGAAGAATGCATGAGGGTAGACCATGTCCCAGGTTGACGGGTGCTTGCTTCACTTGTGGCCAAGTGGGGCATAGGGCCAGGGAGTGCCCTCTGGCATCGAGGATTAGGGCTTCGAAGCCAGCGGTGTAGGGTAAAGCTTTTGCAATGTCTGCTAGCGAGGCCAGAGTATCAGATGAGGTGGTGGAAGGTATACTTCTAGTTTGTAGTATTTCTTGCTCAGTACCTTTTGATTCTGGGTCCATGCCCTCCTTTATTTCCCCTCGCCTAGCTTGTTATATTACACCCTCCCTCGTGATCCTTGATTTTTTTTTGGTTGTGTCCACACCCACGGGGTCCTCTATTATGACCGATGTATCCTATCCGGGGTGTATTGTGGACGTGAAGGGATTTCTTCTAGCAGTTGATTTGATTTTTCTAAATATGCATAATTTTGATGTTGTCTTGGGTATGAATTGACTGTCTAAGTATCACGCTACTATTTCGGATTGCGAACCTTTCTACATTCAAGGAGTTCAGAGAGTGGAGCCGTCTAGTTTTATTTTTGCTCTATAGGTTCGTCATTTGTTGAATAGTGGATGCAAAGCCTTTTTGGCTTATGTTAGTGTGACTGAAGGTCAGGATTTGTCCGTAAAGAACATTCTGGTGGTGTGTGAATTCGAGGATGCGTTTCTCGACAAGTTGTCTGCCCTGCCACCATATCGTGAAATTGAATTTGGGATTGATCTCGTGTCAAGATCGGCACCCATGTTGAAAGCCCCCTATCACATGGCTCCTGTTGAGTTAAAGGAGTTGAAACAGCAGTTGCAAGACTTACTTGATACGGGTTTCATTAGACCCAATATGTCGTCATGGGGCGCTCTGGTCCTATTCGTCAAAAAGAAGGATAGGGCCTTGGTTATGTGTTGACTACCGTGAGTTGAATAAAATTACAATTAAGAATAAGTATCCTCTGTAGTGGATCAATGACCTCTTTGACCAATTTCAGGGATCCTTAGTGTATTCTAAGATTGACTTTCAGTCGGGATATCATCAGCTTCGTATTAAGCAGGAGGATATTGCAAAGACGGCTTTCCAAATGAGGTATGGCCACTATGAATTTTTGGTGATGCCGTTCGGGTTGACTAATGCTCCAGCCGTGTTTATGGACTTGATGAACCGGGTCTTCTAGCCATTCTTGGATAAGTTTATTATGGTTTTCATTGTTGATATTTTGATTTATTCCAAAGATTGCGCTGGGCATGAAGGGCACCTGAGAATTGTGCTGCAGACTCTTTGGGAACATCAGTTGTTCGCGAAGCTGAAGAAGTGTGAGTTTTGGCTTGAAAAAGTGGTGTTCTTAGGCCATGTAATTTCTCATGGAGGCATCTCGGTGGACCCATAGAAAATTGAAGTGGTGGTCAATTGGAGTCGGCCAACGACCGTGTCAGAAGTTCGAAGCTTTTTGGGGATGGCTAGCTATTATCGTCGTTTTGTGGAGAATTTTTCTCGGATAGCCTTGCCCCTCACCCATCTGACAAAGAAGGAAGTAAGTTTCGCTTGGACAGAGGAGTGTGACAAAAGCTTCCAAGAGCTGAAGGGTCGGTTGACGACTGCCCCGATTCTGACTCTTTCGGATAATTCCGGTGGTTTGAAGTGTATTACAATGCGTCTAAAGTGGGACTCGGATGTGTTCTTATGCAAGGGGGAAGAGTAGTTGCTTATGGGTCTCGATAGTTGAAGACTCATGTGAAAAACTATCCGACCCATGACTTAGAGTTAGCCGCGGTGGTTTTTGCTTTTAAAATCTGGAGACACTATCTTTATGGCGAGAAATTTCTGGTGTACTCTTACCACAAGAGCCTCAAGTATTTGTTCTCGCAAAAAGGAGCTAAATATGAGGCAGCGGCAATAGATTGAGTTTCTTAAGAACTACGATTGTGAGATCTAGTATCGACCGGGGAAAGTAAATGTGGTTGCGGATGCCTTGAGTCTTCGAACCTATTGGGTGGCAACCATGCAGATTAAGCAGATGGAGTTGTTAGACTGCTTGAAGTCTTGCCATATCAAGTACTATGCTAAGGGTAACCGGATGATATTATCTTTTCTGCAGGTACAGCCCGAGATCCTTCAGAGGATCAAGGAAGGGCAGGTGAGTGACCCATTTTTTATGGATATTGTGGGGGACCTTAGCAAAGACTCTCGAGTTGATTTTAGTGTGCGTGCATATGGAGTATTGAGATTTTGAGAGCGGTTATGTATACCAGATGTTAAGGAACTGAAGGAAGAAATAATGAAGGAGGCACACATGACTCGGTACACGATTCACCCCGATATAAACAAGATGTATTAGGATTTAAGGAAGATGTTCTGGTGAAGAAACATGTGGAGAGAGATCGTGGCATTTGTTAATCGATGTCTCATCTGTCAACAGTTAAAGGCTGAGAGGAGAAAGCCTTCTGGATTATTACAGCCCCTACTCATTCCCAATTGAAAGTGGGAGGACATCTCGTTGGACTTTGTGTCAAGATTGCCTAGAACTCTAAAGAATCATGATGCGATATGGGTTATTGTTGACCGGTTGACAAAATCATCTCATTTTATAGCCATTCAGACTACATACTCTCGCAATCGTCTGGCACAGTTGTACATCAACGAGATTGTGAGATTCCATAGCATGCCAGCATCGATTGCGTCCGATCGCAACCCATGGTTCGTCTCTAAATTTTTGGAGAGCTTGCATCAGGAGTTAGGGACGAACCTGAAGTTTAGTATGGCGTATCACCCTCAGACGAATGGCCAATCTGAGCAGATGATCCAGATACTAGAGGATATGCTTTTGGCTTCGGTATTGGAGTTCCATGGGAATTGGGATGAATTCCTAGCGCTGGCCGAGTTCGCTTATAACAACAGTTTCTAGGCGAGTATTGGAATGGCTCTCTTTGAGGCACTTTATGGTACGAAGTGTCGATCTCCCATCCATTGGGAGGAGACCGAGGATAGGTGGTTGTTGGGCCCGAATATTATTCGGAAGACATTAGAAAAGATAGCGGTGGTTGTGGAAAAGTTGAAAGTCGCCCAGAGCCGATAGAAGAGTTAGCTAATCAAAGGAGATCCGAGCTCAGATTCGAGGTTGGAGATTTCTTCTTCCTTAAGGTCTCGCCGTAGAAGGGGATTTCCAGATTTGGCATAAAGGGGAAGCTGAAGGCGCGTTTTATTTGACCATTTCAGGTTCTTGAACGAGTTGGCGAGGTGGCGTACCATCTAGCTTTGCCACCGAGTTTGGCCGAGGTGCACAACGTCTTCCATGTTTCCATGTTAAGGAAGTACGTGTATGATCCATCTCATGTGATTGATTATAGTCCTTTGACTATCGATGTAACAACCCAAAAATTTTAATAAGAAATTTTAACAATCAAATCCGGTCAACGCACGTTGACCGAAAAACGAAACAAGAAGAAGTCCGGAATTTCATTGGTAAAATCATACTCCGGATTTCTGGATGAAAACTGAAGTCCGGGTTTCCCTTGGTAAAAGGAATCCGGATTTCCGAAGTGAAAACGAGTGCGGATTTGTTTAAAGCACTCCGGATTCCCGAAGTAGAAACGCGTCCGGATTTGCCTGAGAGAAATCACTCCGGATTTCCGAAGTGAAAACGAGTGCTGGTTTGCTTAAAACACTCCGGATTTCCCAAAGTAAAAACGAGCCCGGATTTGCGTGAAAGAAAATCAGTCCGGATTTCACTTGATGAAAAATGAGTCCGGATTTACTTAAATAAATTCCGGTCACAGAAAATGAGAAAGAAACACGTTGGGAAGGCACGGCCATAAATAATTTAGCTATTCCCAATACTCGTTGAAAAATGTGAATCATAAAGAAGCCTCTGTGGAAAATATAAAATCATAAATGACTCTTTGGGAAAATGCAAAGCCATAAATGATGGACACTTAACCCACCCCCGGCTATAAATAAGG
>JAODPA010117274.1:0-18649 GCA_025585075.1 Nepenthes mirabilis
CGACATACTTGGTCCACTTCCAACGGCTGCCGGACAGAGAAAATTTCTGATCGTCGGCATCGACTATTTTACAAAATGGGTGGAAGCTGCCCCTCTCGCTAAGATCACTGAGCATAATGCGACGGAGTTCCTCCGTCAAGGTATCGTTTGCCGCTTTGGGATCCCTGAGGTTGTGGTGACTGACAACGGGACCCAATTCACTGGAAAACGCTTTACAAAGTACTGTCGTGACCTCCGCATCAAGCTGGTACACACGTCCGTGGCGCACCCTCAGGCCAACGGGCAGGTCGAAGTTACCAACCGGACGTTGCTGCATGGGATAAAGACCAGACTGGAAGACGCAGGGGGCTCCTGGGTTGAGGAGCTACCATCAGTGCTATGGTCATACCGGACAACTACGAGAGAATCAACAAGGGAGACGCCTTTTAACCTTTGCTTCGGAGTTGAGGCAGTGGTTCCCGTAGAAGTGGGAATGCCAAGCCTGCGGGTCGAACACTTCGACCCAGCCACCAACGCGCAGAAGCTTCGGGAAAGTCTGGACTTGCTCTCAGAAGTTCGGGACGCCGCGCAGCTCCGGACCGCCGCCTACCAGCAGCGAGTCGCACGATACTACAACAAGCGGGTGAAGGCACGCCCACTAGAAGTTGGAGATCTGGTCCTCCGGAGCGTAGAGGCAGCGGGAAAGACCGCGAACAGGAACAAACTCTCCCCGGGATGGGAGGGGCCGTTCTTCGTCTCCGCAATCCTCCGGAGCGGAGCGTACAAGCTGCGCGCCCAGAACGGTAAACTTGTCCCACGGACATGGAATGCCGCCAACTTAAGGAAATATTATCAATGATGCAACGGCGATCCAGGTAAGTCGCACGCGCATACATCATGATGAATGCTTGAGCATGTTTTCTGCCTTTTGATTAACATTATCACTCTTATTGTCATATTGCATATTCATTCGTGTGAATTGATGGCATGCATTGCATAACTAAATCAAACGACCTAGACTGCCCCTAAGTCGGGAGGACAAGCGTCCGTCCGTAAAACCAGTCCTTGGCTCAGTGCCAGGCGGTCCAGAGCAGACCGTCACAGGACTCCGTCCTCACGCCAGGCGGCCTGGGGACGGCCCTACTCATCATGGCCCCGCGCCAGAAGGCCCAAGCGGCCACCCGAAATCTGAGCCCCGCGCTAGTCAGCCCGGAGGCGTCCAGCCGTAAGCTGAGACACAGGATCCAGGCGATCCATCACAGAGGCTATACGCCAACGACCCACGCGGTCAAAGCAAAAGGCCTGGGGCTCCTTGGGACCCCACTCTGCGGCCAACAAAACCTTAGGGGGCAAAGAATCGCAGGCGTGCGGCGACCTTCTTCAACAGAAGAGAGCACCCTCAGTCTACAATGGTCGTGGGCTAGGACCTCAACTTGGTGTTCATAACGCTTTGAGCAGGAGCGACACACCTCCCGCAATTGTACGCGACCGAGGCCTAGACCCAGGAGTCCGGTTAACGCGGCCTGACCGCTGCGCTAGCCCTCGTAGAGGCTCCAGGGGCTTGGCGACGACATCCGCTTTACCGGATCGAGCTCCCCAAACGCGTGAGCTGTGACGACATCCTCTTACGAAGGACGAGCACCACGCAAGAAGGCGCCTGTATAGGGCCTTGATCAAAATGGCTCCAAAGAGCCCAATACTCAAACACGAAGCATGATCCAACAAATAAAGCAAAGCAAAAGGCGAGCAACACTGTATGATGAGGGAAGCATGGACGCAAAGTGCAAGCAAAAGCTTCTCATTTATACAGACGTTATACAAGCGACAGACATTGTGCAAACTGCAGACATGATACAACAACAGAAACTGAACTCGAAACTTAGCGGCGGCAGAAACTAATCAGCAGGACTCGACGGACCCGCTTCCTCAAGGAACGTCTTCAGGCGCGATGCTTCTCCTACCCCGGCGTTTCCTGGATGAAGGACGCCGGCTGGGACGTGAGGAGCCGCCAGGGAAACGATCCTGCGGCACAAGCGGATACCGTCCCAAAAGCGAGTGTCCATCGCCGACCGCCACTCTGAATTAGAATGCTGCCCAACCGCGTCTACGACTAGCCCAGTGATCCTGTCCTCCGCTGCAGAAAGAAGTTCCTCCAACTGCACAACTCTCCGCCGCAACTGCCCAACCTCCTCAGTAAGGGATGCGATTCGAGCCAGACTGCCGCGGGCGAGATGATGGCCGTCGACGATGGTCCGCTCAAGGCTGCCGCGGAAAGAGTCAGCGCGCACCTCGAGGGGGACAGTATCGTCAGGAGCCTGCGCAGAAGGAAAGTTAGGAGCATGACCAAAATAAACAGCAAAGGAAGAAGTCCGGAAAAGAACAACCGTACCAAAAGATGTTCAGCGCGCAGGAAACGCATGAAGCTGCCCAAAAGAGCCTCTCTCTGGGGCCCGACTTCCTCGACCACATGGGGAGGGCTGGCTGGAAGGCTGGCCGCCGTAGGAGCGCCTGCAGGCTCTTGCCGCGAGGACGTCCCGGCCGCCCCTTCGCCGGCCTGAACCGCGTCAGCCGCAGGAGCGTCACCAACCGCTGAACAGGCCACCCGCGCCAGCTCATCCAAGGAAGCCACTCCCTGGGATCCCGTCTCCTCGACTGCATGAGGAGGGCTAACTGGAAGGCTGGCAGCCGCAGGAACACTCGGGGGCTCCTGCCACAAGGACATCCCGGCTTCCCCTTCGTCAGCCTGCTCCGGAATAGCAGCAGGAACGGTCTCAGCCTCTGAAGGTGCAGCCAGAACCTCAGGAGGTCCGTATACGGAAATGGGCTCAACAAGAATAGCCTCTGGAGCCGGCACAGACGCAACAGCAAATGGACTCTCTGGGCTCTCAAGAACGACAACGTCACTCAACACCCCAGCGACGTCGCCAGTGGGTGGATCCCCAGCAGGTAGAGACTCGACCTCGCAGACTTCGCGGGCGGCTGGAGCCGCGGTCGAAGTCGACGAGAGTGCGGCAGTTTCCCTCTGGCGATGCGCCCTGGCCGCTCTCTTCGGGGCCTGTTTTGCCGCAACAGAAGGACCGGCGACTCGTCTCCTTGACCTCCTTCGGGAAGTCGCTTCAGCTTCCCTCAATCTTTTAAGGGCTGCAGCGTCCTCGTCATTACTTGAGGAACGCAGCAGAGAGCAGCTCTCCTCCTCAGTCTCGACCGGCGGCCGCGAAGCTCCCGAATCCCCGGGACCACCCTTGCCTAGCCCTGCCACCGCCCGGCCAGCGGGAGGTCCCCATCTGGCAATCTCGAACATCACGGAGGTAAGGTAGTGGCCCCGATCTTTGAAGTTCTGTTCCTCAGCATGAATGGTGGAAATCAGCTTCGAGGCCTCTGCGATGTCCTCCTCGGTGGGCTTGTCCCGGAAGAAATCCGAGATCGGGCCCCACGCCCTTGGAAGCTCATGATCAAAGGGTACTTCCAGAAAGAAGAAACGCTCTTTCCAGCCCTTCACAGAGTCAGGGTTGGTGCCGCTCAAGTCGAACTCCGACCTGGGGGTAAGAGATATCCAGTCCTCCGACTCCGAGGCCCGAAAAACTACCCTAGCCGCCTTCGCATCAAAGGTACACTCGTGCATGATAGCGAAGACACAGAGAGAAACCAGATAGCGCAAGGCATTGGGATGGAGCCTTGCCAAGGGAACCCCCAGCGCGTCGACTATCGCGTGTAGCAAGCAGTGCACGGAAACACGAAGACCCCCTTCAAATGATGCTCGTATACTGTGAAGAAGCCGTCTGGTGGAGCGTGGGCTCTGTCCTGAGGACCAGGAACACGAGAGATCAGCTCGCTAGGAATCGCGTAATCCACCCTAAGGGAGGCTATGTGAGCCTCGGTCAGGATCGACTTGGTGTTACGAACACCATGACGCACGGCTCTAGAGAAAAGAGAAGAGGAAGAAGTCTCTGCTGTCGAAGCCATGAGAGTTTCAGTAATTGCAAGTGTAAGCCAGCAAGGGGAAATCAGAAGAAGGAAATGAGGGAGATTCACGTTTGGTTTAAATAGGCAACGCCAAATCAGGAGGCGGGAAACCGAAACGCCACCGCTTCAGGGGATGTAAACACGTGGTGGCATCTGGGCGCACCACAGGTCCTCGATCGATGGCAATGATGGCTGGGCGCCAGGCTAATGGACGCAACCCTTCAGCAGCCAGGCTAGGGGACACGCTGTCGCAGCCGCATTAAATGCGGGATTACGACGGCAAAGCCGCCAGCGGCGCGCATGGAAAAAGAGAAAAATCAAGGAAATAGAAGAATCGCCACGAAACGAGAAACTCAGCAGACGAGACAGTGAGACAATGCAAAAAGCCAATTCTCATTACGGCAAAGCAATTCTGTTACAACGGCAAGAAAAGAAAAGAATACAACGGAAGCAAAATGGTCAGCGATTCCGGTGATCAGTAGAGGAACTTTGAACGGGATAATCCACCAATTGGTCGCGGGTCCTGGCGGACGAGTTACGAGAATCTAGGACACCCGCGCGGAAGCCTGGATCCTCCAGTAAAGCAAGCCTCTTGCAAAGCCTCATGGCATCAAAATATCTCCGATCCAAGTCCGGTCTCATATCCTCCAGCCGGAACATCGTCCTCATCTCCGTCCGCAGCGCGGCGACTTCGGTCTGATGACGCCGTCCTAGTTGCTCCATCTCCTCCTCAAGCGCCAATATACGGCCCTGCGCCCCCACGTTGGCATCCGCCAGCCGTATGGCCCTGGCCTCAGACTCAGCCAGAGCGTTCTCCAAGTGTGCGACGCGGGCTCTCAACCACTCCATTTCGATCGCCGCGGCACCCCGACGTGGTGGGACCCCCTCGAAGCCCGGAGGAACCCCCCGACTCCGAGAAGGGCCGGCAACCGTGGCTTCAGAGCGAGCCCCCCCTGAGGCGTGGGCCCCAGAAGACACGGGAGCGTTAGAGCCGAACTCGGACTCGTGAGAGGAGGGCTCCGAGTCGCTAGAGGAGTCCCCCATCGATTTCACAATGGAAAAATACGCCGAGAAAGATCGAACCGCCAGTGAATGCGCAAGTGCAGAGACGTACAAGATTTCGGGAGAAAAGTGGCGCACTAAATAGGCAAATCTTCTGGAAGAGCGCCAAGCCCAAGGGGCAAAAAGCATTTAAGGAGGGGCCAATGGGAATCCTCCACGTGGAAGGCCCCTGAAAACTCGCGCGTTTTCAAAGGCGGGAAGACGTCTCCTGACCGCGCAGAAAGTAAATGCGCCTGCAGCTCAAGGGACATGACGGTTGACAGAGACCCCACGCGCTCCAGGGGATGACACGTGGGTCCTTAGGGCGAAATGCCCGGCAGGCAGAAAAATGCATTCACAAAAGCAAGACAAAATTAAAGACAAAAGGGCTACTTCTCTTATTAATCAATGCTTTCTTACAAAGTACAAGATCTACAACCATGAAGTGGCGGAAAAAGTGAGAAAAGGCTGCGGTACAACGCCCGGTGTGCTCCCGTACCTCGCCCCAGGAGAGCCCGGCAAACGGAAGCTGAAACAGTTGAAGTTTTGCCCGGCGAACTGGGCGGGAAGCAAGGAGCAGCCCCCGGTGGAAGTCTCCGGCAGTCAATCCAACGTTGCCCAGGAAGCGCTGAAACCAGGCCTTCCGGCAACGTCCGACATCATGCCCGACTTCCACAGAGGGCTACTTACCACGTAGCCCTTCCGGTATGGGCGCCCCAGCGTGGCCTGCGGAGTGGACACCAGCGAAGCCCGACGCCTAACAGGCAAGGAGAGCCGCAGGAAGTCAAAGCATCCGCCCAGCCCGGGAGCGCCATCACCCAGAAGGAGCCACACGACGACGGCGGAATGGCCGAGCCACTCACGTTAGCATTGAAGGCAAGCCATGAGGCTTGGATTACGACAGTCTTCATCAAGAGCTCCGAGCGTGCGGCTGATCCACCCAACTCCTTCTCGAGGACCCGCCGAGGGAGGGCAAAACCAGGATCCTCTCATCGTCTCCACCAATGGCTGCTAAGGCACGAGATCAACTAGTTTGGGCACCCAGCTATTTATAGGCGAGGCACGGGCAACCCTCTCGCCCAACGCAACACGGCATCCAGCAAACGTCTTTCGGGCGATAGCAGCGACCACCGGTCAGACGCAACCCAAGGCGCGCGAATCTCGCCGGGCGAGGTGACGGGTCGCAGCAGCACCTGAAAAGCCTGCCCTGGCCTGGGAAAGGCGCGAACTGGGAAGACGACAAAAGGTGGCGCGGCACGAGGAAGGCTACGGGGCCGTGGAATGGGCCCAATGGACATGCCCGGCCCGACCACTGGCCAGCCCAGGCATGGGGGGCTAGTGTTGGGTCCCATGTCCCGGCCCATGAGACAAGTTCAGGCCCATGAAGCAAGAGGCGGCCCATGAGAGAATCGGGAGCCCACGAAGGAAGGTCAGCCCAGTCCAACGGAAAATAGGCGCGAAGCCAACGGAAACCTGCAGCGCATTAAATGCGTCGCCGGGAACAGGCGTGAAAGGCGGAAAGGCTAACCAATAGAGGCATGACTGGCGCCACGCCAACGCCACCAGCTGCCGTCTGCAGGCGGCCAACCAATCCTCTCTCAAGGAAAATGAAGAGTGATCGACAGCGCTCAGCAGCGTGCCTAGCACGGCAACAGGACAGCCGGCGTGACCGGCGGTCCATGACAGCGACCAGCGGTGCAACGACCCAGGCAACGGGCGTTTTGGCGCCCAAGAGTCCAAACGGGGGGAGGCATATAAGCGCCCTCACCCCACAGAGAAAAGGATTCCGATTTCCAATTCCAACTCCGATTGCTGGTTCTGCAATCCTACGACTAAGAGCAACCTCTGATCTCAAGCTCTCATCCAGCTTCCAAAAGGCTCTAATCCTCTGAACGGATTGGACCAAGTCACTCTCCTTCTCCCCAACCCGTCAAACGGGAAAGTTAGCCACTCATCGCAGTGCACCAAGGAAGCCAGGCCTTCCACCACCTGCTCACTGCATTTCTCCACATCATCACATAAGCCTTTTCTTACGCATTACAGCATATTCACGCGCACCACTTTAGCGTGCGCATTTCCGTCTATTGCGGGAATTTGCTGACTTGAGCGTCGGAGTGGCCTTGGTGGGAGAAATCCTACCAGACCCTTCACCTCTTGTTTGTTGTTTGTGTTGTGCAGGTCCAGGTTCTGAGAGACGGAGGCCGGACCCTTCTTCCAGAGCCCGCGCGCGCTTAGGAATCCGAAGGCTCCCTAATCCGTACGCCTCCGCTGCAAAAAGAAGGTCCTCCAACTGCACAACTCTCCGCCGCAACTGCCCAACCTCCTCAGTAAGGGATGCGATTCGAGCCAGACTGCCGCGGGCGAGGTGGTGCCCGTCAACGATGGTCCGCTCAAGGCTGCCGCGGAAAGAGTCAGCGCGCACCTCGAGGGGGACAGTATCATCAGGAGCCTGCGCGGGAGGAAAGTTAGGAGCGTGACCAAAATAAACCGCAAAGGAAGAAGTCCGGAAAGAAACAACTGTACCAAAAGATGTTCAGCACGCAGGAAGCGTACGAAGCTGCCCAGAAGAGCCTCTCTCTGGAGCCCGACTTCCTCAACTACCTGGGGAGGGCTGGCTGGAAGGCTGGCCGCCGTAGGAGCACTTGCAGGCTCTTGCCGCGAGGACGTCCCGGCTGCCCCTTCGCCGGCCTGAACCGCATCACCCGCAGGTACATCGCCAACCACTGAACGGGCGACCCGCGCCAGATCATCCAAGGAAGCCACTCCCTGGGATCCCGTCTCCGCGACTGCATGAGGAGGGCTGACTGGAGGGCTGGCAGCCGCAGGAACACTCGGGGGCTCCTGCCACGAGGACGTCCCGGCTTCCCCTTCGTCGGCCTGCTCCGGAATAGCAGCAGGAACGGTCCCGGCCTCCGAAGGTGTAGCCGGAACCTCAGGAGGCCCGTAGACAGAAATGGGCACAACGAGAATCGCAGGCGACCTCGCAAAGCGCTGAGCCTCTGGAGTCGGCTCAGATGCAGTAGCAAGTGGACTCTCTGGGCTCTCAAGAACGACAACGTCGCTCAACACCCCAGCGATATCGCCAGTAGGCGGATCCCCAGCAGGTAGAGACTCGACCTCGTGGACTTCGCCAGCGGCTGGAGCCGCGGCCGGAGTCGACGAGAGTGCGGCAGTTTCCCTCTGGCGACGCGCCCTGGCCGCTCTCTTTGGGGCCGGCTTTGCCGCAGTAGAAGGACCGGCGACTCGTCTCTTCGACCTCCTCTGAGAAGTCTTCCCGGCTTCCCTCAGTCTTTTAAGGGCTGCAGCGTCCTCGTCATTGCTTGAGGAACGCAGCAGAGAGCAGCTATCCTCCTCAGCCTCGACCGGCAGCCGTGAAGCTCCCGAATCCTCAGGGCCACCCTTGCCTAGCCCTGCCACCGCCCGGCCAGCAGGCGGTCCCCATCTAGCAATATCGAACATCACGGAGGTGAGGTAGTGGCCCCGCTCTTTGAAGTTCTGTTCCTCCGCTTGAATGATAGAGATCAGCTTCGAGGCCTCTGCGATATCCTCCTCGGTGGGCTTGTCACGGAAGAAATCCGAAATCGGGCCCCACGCCCTTGGAAGCTCCTGCTCGAAGGGTACTTCCAGAAAGAAGAAACGCTCTTTCCAGCCCTTCACAGAATCAGGGTTGGTGCCGCTCAAGTTAAACCCCGATCTGGGGGTAAGAGATATCCAGTCCTCCGATTCCGAGGCCCGAAAAACTACCCTAGCCGCCTTCGCATCAAAGGTACACTCATGCATGATGGCGAAGACACACAGGGAAACCAGATAGCGCAAGGCATTGGGATGAAGCCTTGCCACAGGAACGCCCAGCGCGTCGACTATCGCATGTAGCAAGCAGTGCACGGAAACACGAAGACCCCCCTTCAAATGATACTCGTACACCGTGAAGAAGCCGTCTGGTGGAGCATGGGCTCTGTCCTGAGGACCAGGAACTCGGGAGGCCAACTCGCCGGGAATCGCGTAATCAGCCCTAAGGGAGGCTATGTCCGCCTCAGTCAGGATCGACCTGGTGTTGCGAACACCATGACGAACGGCTCTGGAGAAATAAGAAGAGGAAGAAGTTCCTGCTGTCGCAGCCATGGGTGTTTCGATAATCGCAAGTGTAAGCCAAGAAGGGGAAACCAGAAGAAGGAGATAAGGGAGATTCGCGTTTGGCTTAAATAGGCAATGCCAAACCAGGAGGCGGGAAATCAAAACGTCACCGCCTCAGGAGATGTCAACACGTGGTGGGATCTGGGCGAACCACGGACCCTCAATCGATGGCAATGATGGCTAGGCGCCAGGCTAATGAACGCAACCCTTCAGCGGCGAGACTAGGGGACACGCTGGCGCCGCCGCATTAAATGCGGGATTACGACGGTAAAGCCACCAGCAACACGCATGGTAAAAAAAAAAAAAGGGAAATGAAGGAAAAAGAGAAATCACCACGAAACGAGAAACTCAGCAGACGAGACAGCGAGGCGACGCAAAGAGCAAATTCTCATTACGACAAAGCAATTCCGTTACAACGGNCTGATACCGAGAACGTGACTTACTTCGCCCTTTGCCTTCAGACTTTTGGCCACGTCCTCGACTTCTTCCCCTTGACTCAGTGACAAGGACTTCGGATTGCTGAGAGGTCGTCGTTCCCTGTGAACGCCGCCGCACCTCCTCGTTCAGCACTGCTTCTTTGACCATCTCTAAACTCACCATGCTGTTAGGAGCTGTATTAACGATGGAGACCCTCATAGTCTCCCATGAGTCTGGGAGGGTTGCTAGGAGCCAGAGTCCGAGCACCTCATCCTCGAACTTAATACCCGTGCCAGTCAGCCGGTCCACACAGTCCTGAAATTCATTCAGGTGGTCCGCAACAGATGATCCGTCCTTGTACTGGATATGTACCAGCCTCATCAAGTGATAAATTTTGTTGTTCCCAGACTTAGAAGCAAAAAGCTTCTCCAGCTTTTCCCAAAGCGCCTTGGCATTCATTTCTTTGCGAACGTGGTTGTACACGTTGTCATCAACGAACTGCCGTATAAGGCCACACACTTGCTTGTGTTCCAGCGTCCATGCCTCGTCCGTTTTTTCCGCCGACTTTTCTGTGGCAAAAATCGGATTATGCATGGACTTCACATATAGCAAGTCAGACATCTTGCTTTGCCAACTGTCGTAGTTGAACCCGTTCAAGCAAGGTATTTTGCTCCCGTACTCCATAGCAGCCGACAACAAGATCACCGTACAAAGAACATTAGTCTCTGATACCACTTGTTGGCGAAGAACACTCGGACTGTTCGGTGACCGAGCGGACACAGTTCTCGGACAGCACACAGAGCAGAGCTCTCGGACAGCAAGAAAAAGTAAGGATAGAGAACAAAGAGAACATACAAGTTTTAACGTGAAAAACCCTTCTTAAACCAAGGGAAAAACCACGAAGAAATGTACTATAAGAGAATTGTTTACAAGTGTTGGCTACTCAAGCTCTAACGAAAGAAAACAACCTCAAGTGTACAACCTTCCTCTCTCAAAGTGTATCTCACTCTATCTTTACAACAAGCTTGTCCACAGCTCTGTCAAGGCTCTTAGAACTCAAATGTCTCAACTCTAGCACACACGCAAGGGCAACAAGCTCCTGTATATATACATAAAGGAGGTGGCGTGTCCGCCCACCCTACTGGGCGTAGGTCTCCAGAGCTACGCCCCAGGCCTGCCATGGCAGGCACATGCTTGGCGTGTCAAAGGGTAGGCCTGCCATCGGGAAGTTGCAGCCGTTGCAACATCCAATTAGAGTGAGTGACCAACCCACCTGCAAAAACGGCCATCAGCAGACTTACGTTAATAGAGTCAACGCTTACGATTCTAGACTCCTCGTCTTCAGCAACCGCTCGGACATGACGCTTCAAGGAAGTCCTCGTCTCCAAGTCCTCTCGGATATGACGCTTCAACAAAAGTCCTCGTCCATTCAACCAATGGAGTCCGCGGACTACTGCCACTCGGGAGTGACCCCAACAGTCTTCCACGAGTGCATTCATGGAGCTCAAACCTTCAAATACGTCCCTCTCACACTCCCCTCATTCCTACATCTTAAGCATGCTATCATCCATTTATTACGGAAGATATCTGATTTGAGTATCGGAGTGTCGACGGGGGATAGCCCCCGTCGGTCTCTTACCTCTTATTTATAATTTGTATTGTGTAGGTCCCAGATTCACAGCAACAAAGGTTAGACCTGCTCGATATTCAACCCGAACTAGGAATCTAAGAGCTCTCTAATCTGTACGATAATTCGAGATCCGGAATGCAATATGTTTAAAGAAGAGATAACGAAATTAGAGTAGCTTGATCGATGAGGAGAGGAGGGTGAGCAGGGCGCCGAAGAGGGTGAGATGGCAGGGTCTGAGGCAATTGAATTTAGTAGTATCAGAAGTTCCAGCCGTTGGATTGAAGCCAAAATGGTCGGATGAGATTGATTAAAATCGGGTGTAATATCATCTGTTAGATGAATTTTTCATCCAACGGCCAAGGTTAATTTTTGAAAAAAGTTTGAAAAAATAAAAAGCCGAAAAAAAAAAAAGGGAATTTAAACAGCCAGAGTTTCCACTTTCACACGTTATTCTTTTCATTTCTATCTTCTTCTCTACCGTTCCTTGCCTGCGTTTAATAATGTATTCTCCTCGTCCTCGAAAGCGAATGGTTGGAATCGTCAACTGCTTTTTGTCCAACTTTCAATACAAGGATCGCATTCGCCATCGCTGTAGACGTATATACAGAGAGAGAAGGGGAGAGAGCTAGGGTTTTTGGTTTAACTGGATCTATTTGGAGCTCCTATTTTGTTGTAAATATAGGGAATAATGCCGCAAGACCCGGCTTCCGAACAAGAGTCGGACGATCCTGATTCTGATTTTGTTGAGGTTGATCCATCTGGTCGCTACGGTCGGGTCAGTATTATCAACCTTTATCTTGACATTTCTAATTAGTTTACGGATTAATTTGAATAATTTGGAATAGAAGTTGGTTCATTGCGTTTTTTTTTTTTTTTTTTTTGTGAATTTACGATCTCTCTTAGGTTGATTCTTTAAGTTAGAGTTCTGGTTTCAATTTCTATTGGTGTTGCTATTAATGTGTATTGGTCCTGTACCTGATCTGTTTGGATTTGTCTCGCAGTACAAGGCGGTTCTTGGGAAAGGTGCTTTCAAGAAAGTGTATCCTTTTTTTCCAACGGGATTGTTATTCAAAGCTAACCGTTTGGAATCTTTATTCGCTGCCAATACATTACCATGATTCAATTACTTGATTGGCAGCTGTAGGTGCCGACTGTCTGAACCTATCGTTTCTCTTGTTATTTACTCAATGTTTGGAGACGCTGTAAATACCAGCTGTTGTTTCCGCATCACTTGCCTTTTCTATTTAACCTTTTCAATTTGAACCTTCGCATTGAGTTATTGTGCATGCTAGAATACCCAATATTATGGTGGTGGCGGTTTATGTGATTGAGACACACATATTGGATGATGTTTTTATCCTTGATGAGGAAATGTTGGGCTTATCAGATACAGAGCATTTGATGAATGGGAAGGCATAGAAGTAGCTTGGAACCAAGTTAAGGTGTCGGAAATCTTACGCAACCACGAAGACCTGGAAAGGCTCTACTCAGAGGTTCATCTGCTTAAGACCTTGAAGCACAAAAACATTATCAAGTTCTACAATTCATGGGTCGATACCAAACATGAGCATATAAACTTCATTACTGAAATCTTCACGTCGGGCACTCTGCGCCAGTATGTTTGTGATGTGTTCTTCGGTTTTTTTTTTTTTTTTTTTTCCCATGAGACAACGTTTTGGATGCCCTTGCTGAGCTTGTCATTTGAAACTTTTGGCAGGTACCGTAAGAAGCATAAGCATGTTGACTTGAGGGCATTGAAAAAGTGGTCTAGGCAGATCTTAGAAGGCCTTCTATATCTTCACAGTCATGACCCTCCTATCATACATAGGGATCTTAAGTGTGACAACATTTTTGTTAACGGTAATCAAGGTGAGGTGAAAATTGGTGACCTAGGATTTGCTGCCATTCTTCGTCATGCACATGCAGCTCATAGTGTCATTGGTGAGTTTGTAGTTGTGTTTTATTGGTACTTTCCTTGCTCTTCAAAAACTTGACAGTCATGAACTTTTGAGTATGTGCACAAGTTAATTATTCAGGTCGTTTCAGGTACACCAGAGTTCATGGCACCAGAGCTTTATGAAGAAGAATACAATGAGCTTGTTGACATATATGCCTTCGGCATGTGTATGCTGGAGTTGGTGACCTTTGAGTACCCATATGTAGAATGCAACAACGCTGCTCAGATATACAAGAAAGTGACATCTGTAAGTATTTACAACTTGCCCTCTTGCAAACTTTCTATTAGTTGATAATTTTTCAGCATACTTTGTTCCTTTAGCCATTGAGTAATTTATGATTATAATCACTCGATGATATTTACTCTCATAAGGTGCAGATTCATATTTTGGATTATTAATCTATTTTTGAAGCGGCAATTTGCATTCTGATCGCTTTTAACTGGAAAATAAAAAATCTAGGGGTTGTTCAGCTAAGAAAAGTTGATATTTTCTGGAGAATTTTCTTCTGGAAAAAAATCTGAAATTTTGTTTCAAGTTTGTTTGTTTTTGGTTTTCTAATTTTCCAGCTTTTTACTGAATTTTAGAAAACCCATAGAACACTTCAAAATGATTGTTTCAGAATGTTTCATTGGTCATACAGAGGGATTTTTCATTGTTTTCTAAATATAGTTTTTTCCTTTTTAATTTTCTTGGGGAATTTTGGCAAACATATAAAATTTATTTTATAAACATAGAAGTATAACATTTGCCAAATTTGAACAAAATATTTAAATTATATATAACAGAAGTTTGATTTAATATTCAATCAATTTTGTTTGTATTTTTTCCTTTTAAAGAGGAATTACCTGAATTTTTTTAGAGTTTAACCTTGTGAATGACATCTCTTTTACATTTTGGAAGCTACATTCAATTGTATGATGTTTTCTTTAAGTTAATGGAACTTATTATTTATGCATCATTAATTTAAAAATACTAATCAATTGTTAATTTGAAATATAATTGTTATTCACTAATGGTCACTTCTAAGAAACCAGTAGGCCTAAAGTTTTAAACTGTTAAGTGAAGGCCTAAGAATGGCCTTCACTAATGCCTTCATTTCAGTTTTAAACTGACGTGAATGCCCTTTTCGGCTTTAAGCGTGGATCAATTAAAGGTCCACTTTATGCTATGTGTAGAGAAATAATTATAAGAAAATAGAGGATTCGGAAACTAAACTCATGACCAATTAATCAACGGAGCTCCAATACCATGTTAAAAAAATGAACTGATCTAAAAGTTTAAGCTGCTAAATGATGGTCTAAGAATTGTTTGATACTCTAAAGGTCACAATGGATCTATTGGCAACTAATCATATTTGTAAACAGATTGAATAATATTATGTTTAGAATCAACTTGTGTATTTGATAAACTCAAAGTTGTGGTTGAGCTGAGCTCATTAATTTATTGAATTAAGCCGAAAATGATAAGAACTCAAAATTCTAACTGAGTTTGGGGTTATTTAAAAGTCCTAGTCATGTTTCGATTAATTGGTCCATTGTTGACGACTATTAATAAATATCAAACTTGGAAATGGAAATGTTTATAACATTTATAATGAATAAAATTTTCAGGAAGACTTTGGAATCGAAAAATAGATAAAGAAAAGAAAAACTGGAAAAATAGAAAGCAATTTTCTCAATTGAACAATCCCCTACTTTTTCCTTGTTTTCAGTATCTTTAAATTTCATTGAGTTGGTAGTTGTGCAATATCTTGGTAAAATACAGTTGCCATTACCCTGTTCATTGTTTCATCCTAGTTCTCCTTGAATTCAATTCTTCTATTTTCATGCATTTTGACTTGGATCAAAGCTCAGCATGCTAATTCAAGAGGAACAATTGTGCCTGAATGCTGCTATGCCTCTACACCCCATGTATCCTTTATGCCTTAGTTCACTTTGCACTTCTAAGTGTTATGGAGGAACTGCGAGTCTTGGGGGTTGATCTGGCGAAGCTTTTGTAATGCAAAAAATTGCCCTGTGACTCTCTTGTTTCAAGTTCTTGCTAGTACTTGGTAGCTACAAGTATGTGAAATTAGTATGAGCCATTTCATTGTCAACCATTTCTTTTCCTTCTGCAGGGAATTAAGCCTGCGTCCTTGGCTAAAGTGATGCATCCTGGTGTTAGAGCTTTCATAGAGAAGTGTATTGCTAATGTGTCCGAGAGGTTGTCTGCAAAAGAGCTCTTGATGGATCCTTTTCTCTTATTGGACGAGGATCATGAAAGCCTTGGTCGTTCTTTACAATTCAATCCCCACACTTCAGGTATTATTTAGGTAATTGATAATATTTAAAATCCTTTATTGTACTTATCCTTACTTTGGCAAAGCAATTGCAGAAGGTGTGAATCGGTCTGATATAAGATCAGGGGATCCTCAGCCTGGACTTGTCAGAGACTTCATGGTGCAGGGTGAAAGGAAAGATGTAAACACTATATTTATAAAACTGAGGATAGCAGACTCTACGGGTTGTTATTTCCTTCTTTCTGAATTTACTCTCATATTCTTCTCCAAGAGGTGTGCAATTATAATGATTTGTAGAAATTTTGTTTGTATTGACCCAGGTCATATTCGCAATATCCATTTTCCATTTGCTATAGAGGCTGATACATCAATTGCTGTTGCTAGTGAAATGGTTCACGAGTTGGATCTGACGGACCAGGATGTCACAACCATTGCTGAAATGATTGATTCTGAAATTCGGTTACATATTCCAGATTGGTTGCCTAGAGAATCATCTTCTGATGAATCTGTTATGGATAGCCACCCCTTGGAAAATAGAGATGAAAACTTTCCATCCATGAAATCATCAGCCCTTTCATCTGGAAGTTTTGTCCTTGAACAGCTGTCTTCTGGACGCAAGGTTTGGTCAGACTCTCCAATTACACTTACTGGACATTCTCCAGTCAAGCCTAGCCACTTCAGCTCACCTCATGCTAATTCAATGGCCCCTCAGGGCCATTTGACTGAAGACAATGATCAGGTCCCTGGAATCCCTGTAGATGGAGATAATTCAAACTCGGTCTCTTTGGATGAGCAGCTGGAGGATGAAATTGTTCAAGAGGATGAACATGCAACAATGGGAGACATCTTAACCGAAGAGAATGAGCAATCACTGGATGGAGCTGCTTCGTTTGAACAGTTGAAGGATGAGTCTGAATGGGAAGGCCCTCTTAGCACGAAGGAAGCTATTGTATCTGTGATTTCTGGAAGTGGTGAGTGTAAAATAACTGATAGAGATCTGCATGAAGGCAGGGAGATGGATAATCTGAGAGGAAGTTTGCCACTCAGCGGCTCTGAATCTGAAGAAGTTAGAGTTATTGCTGATAAACTTGAGCACTTGTTGGTCGAACAGCAGCAGGAGCTGAGTGAACTAAAAGGAAAGCACGAATCGGCTCTAGCAGAACTCTTAAAGGAAATTCTCCCTGAAACCCGCCTGAGTTTGTTCAATCTAATTGGCCTGAAAATTCCTGATTATAGAATGCATTTTGAGATGCATCTGTGTTGTGGGCATTCTGCAGAGTCAGAGTCACATCGACAATCCAGCCCAGGTCTGAATGATGGCTTAGGTAATTCTTCTACTGCACAAACGAAGAGTGATTCACAGCATCCCATGATCACTTCAGATGTTCCAGTGGGTCCAGAAATCTTGCAAGATGTGGGCAAAATTGGAAAGCAGGGATCAGGAGGTGAAAACCCTGCTACTCGACCAGTCTTCAGGGATAGGTTAAATATGATGAAAAGGGACAAGAAACCTGATATGGGGATTGCTATTATTTTGAAAGATGATTCGGAGAAGTCTTAGCAGAGGGGACTGTTTAAGGACCAAGCCCTAACTATTCGATGTGGCATATCTTCCATAAAGCATGACGTGCTGCTGAGACAAGAGTTGCTGAACACAGTTCTGGATGTAAGGCTGGTCCAAAATCATATTATACTTACCTCTTTCTTGAATGTTATTGTCATTGTTGGTACATCTACAATTTGTGAAATGTATACCAAACTACCTGTACATAGGACTTTTCCTTGTAGACTCTATGATGAGTTTTCTCCCGGGTTGCATTTCTCCATTTAGATTTTGATCTAAAAGTTCAGTTTTTAAGGGCAGTGTTTGCGCCTTTGGATGAGTCAAAGAGTTTGGTTTATTTGTTGTCCAATACAATTCATCTCTGTGTAAACGAAGAATGCTTGGGTAATATCCTACACTGGGGGAAAGCCCATTTGAATATTTGCTGTGATCTACCCTGGTGTTTCTTTCTTAGTTCACTGTTTTATTATATATCGTTCACCATTGAATTGAATAATTTTTGCCTTCCGTGGAAATATGCTGCAACCTATTTTTTGTGTGTTTAATCGTGGAAGAGCACTACAAATTGTTGCTGTTATACTGAACAGGTTTCTTGTATATATAAATGTAACTTTAGCACAATGGTAAAGTTCTCCTTAGTGAGCTAATAGTTATATATTCGAGCAGGGAAAATAGCATCTAATTGCAAGATTGTATATAATAAAACTCAAAGTAATCCGACTCTTTTTTAAACCGTATGTTCATGCGAGTTCCATCCACTGAACCCTTCAGATTTCTTTTTTTAAGAGGATGTGCCCTGCTATTCTTTGTTTTCTGCTCGGTATGAAAATATTTTTAAGAATAACAGAAGAACTTTTATCATTAAAGAAAATTTAATCTTTTAACGTATTGAAAAAAAGATAAAAGAAATGATAAACACTCAAAAAATATACAATTTTAAGGAATGTAATGTCATAAATGTCATGGTTTTGAATATATTTGAATTGGATGTCCGAATTTTGAAAGATTAAAAGGTAGAGCTATGACCAGACTAGACGATGATTAAGAGGAGAGTAATAATTAAAGACCTTCTAAAGAACATGAAATCAACCATATGGTATGTAAAATTTCTATCATCAATTATGATAAAAATATTAGTGAGTAACCTAAATATTTTGAATCCTTTGAAGATGAGTCCAATAATGAATTTAAAGACCTTCAAAAGATATTCAACAAGTTTTTCTGAGGGTGTTTAAAAGTTAAGCGAATAAACTAGTCACTTAATCATAAATTGGTTAAATTTAAAAAAGAAAAAGTGGTTGTGGAAACTAAATTAGATCTTACTAGTATCAAATATCAAGAACTTGTGATTTTAAATATCTGCAGGACAAAATCAAGTCCCTTAAAATAAGCCTTAAAAATACAAAAAATAATCTAAAAAAAAAATTCTCAAATGGAATTTAAAAATTCGATTACATATTGGGTTTAGGAAAGGCAACTGTAAATAAAACGGGCCTTGGAGTTTTCTAAAATCTTATCAAAAGAAGATATTAACTCAAAAACTATTTTTGTTCTAACCACCTCTATCCCTAACCTTATATTTGGTTCAATAGAATTATAATTCTATTCCCGACTAATTCTTCCGGGAATTATAATTTCTTTATTTGGTTGATAAATTAGCTGGGAATAGCTATTCTCACTATTCC
>JAODPA010117285.1:0-18640 GCA_025585075.1 Nepenthes mirabilis
TAATATTGGATTTCAAATTCTTGATTTTGGATTTTTATTGGATTTGTTATATCGACAATTTGGATTTATCCTGTCATTTGAATAGATTTTTATCCATTTGACATTCTTTTTGATTTATTGGACTCCTTTTATTTAAAATATGATACTTATTGAGTACAAAACTTACTTTTCCTATTTTATTCCTTCAGAATAGAAGATTCGGACACATTGTCGGGTATGGTCATAATTTGTTAGCCATTTGTCTGATTTGCTAAGTTTTGATTTTATTATGATTTAAATTTATTTTTATGTGATCGGATTATGGAATTGGCCGGGTATAGGCCAATGGATAGCTTTTGAAAACTGTTGGATACTATATTATGTTTGATTTATAAATTTAGTTGGAATTTACCTCCCTTATGATGATTATAGAGTAAGTCGTACTTATTTTATCTAGACGGTTATTTAATGAGGTTATGTATAGATTTTTATTGATATTCGGTCTTATTATTGGTTTGCCACACTCTAATTTTTGGACTTAGAATTATTTGTTTAAAATTATTTCAGATTTTATATTTTAGAAATTATAATTAATTATTAAAATTAACCTACTTGATCCGGGTTCATGACAATTTGTATCCTGTTTAGTACTTGTGTGATATGTGTACATTCATACAAGTTCATTTTTGAGGATTGTATTTAGTTCGATGGACATTGTGCAGGTGGGACCTTGTTGGGTCTTGGTTGGAATTAGTCCGTCACAGGTGGCATCAGAAAAGGAGATACGTTAGGCTTGATTTGGATCTTGTGCGAAAGTTTAGGATAGGAAAAGTTGGATCAGATAGTTCTAGTTATCATAATGTGTGTCCTAATTAAGTTAGGATAATTAACTTAGGCTTGGACTTAGTTAGGATCAGTTAGTTATATTTGATTGCAAAGTATATAGTGTCTTAATTAGCGTCTGAGTTGAATTGTGATCTAACCCGAATTGTTCTTTTTTCAGAGAGAGTATTAGCAATGACACCTAGACGAAGAACTACATGTGGTGGAAGGTAAATTTAATTTTTAACATTGGGATGCTTTAGCTTATGTATTATATTGTGAATTTGGAGTTTATGTTTCCAATTGTGTTTCCAAGTTATGTGTAATTTGAGGATCTAGACTTTATATTAGTTGTATCGATGATTACGACATTTTCTTGGGTCTAGCTAAATCCGATAAGTTATCCGTTAAATATTCCTCGAGAATTTACAGCGTCCGTGGGAAATTTGGCTTGGAAGCGATCGGTATTCGTTAGAATGAGATATATGAGGATAGCTATTAAGGAATTGAGGGTAAATTATCTACCTTGTCATTTGGGTCTATCCTTGATGGATCATGTCAATTGTAGTAGAATGTGATGCTTTTGAAGTAGACTTAAGATTGTGTTTTCTTGCTGTGATGACCCGAGTTCTAGAATACGATAATTAGGATGAAACCAAATTAATAATGATCAAGGATTATGTTTAAAATATGAGAAATTAAGTTTGAAAGTAGAAAGGAAAAGTTGGGCCCTATAAGGTATCCGTTTCCAAGATATGGTTAATATGGGTGGTGAGGTTTTGGAATTTTAAAATATAGTAATTGGAAGATAATTAAGTTAAGATAGGTGAATTGTGGTTAAAAGGTACAGGAGGAATTGGATCGAAAGCCCAAAGTTCTGGAATTGGTAAATCGGGAACAGAACTTGTAAACCAATAAACATTGATTCGCAAATAAGATTCTATGCTCTAAATTATGATAATCATGGTCTATTAATGTTATATAATCAAAATTAGGGTCCAAGGATGCAAAAAATTGAATTAAAAGGGTCAAAACGGGTGTTGGATGGCGAAAATGCGAAATAGGCTTGCTGTAGGCTTGATGTCGCCTGACCCGCGCCCGAGTAGCGCTCAAGCGTCAACGGGCGCAAAAAATAGAACCTATGGCTCGAAGTACTCTCGACGACCGCTCGAGGCGCGGTGTTGACAGGGCGATGCACCTGGGTGGCGCTCAAGCACCGCTCGAGTGCCTGACTACGTATAAAAGTATTGTGCGCGATTTGTGCGGCATTTTTGAGGGCTTATGGAGAGAGAGAGAGCAGCAAGCACGAAAGGGAAAGGGAAGAAAAGAGGAGAAAGAAGGAAACTTTGACCGTTCCACTCCAATCCAAGTAAGAACAACTGTAGACCAACCTTAGGCAAGTATACTTCAGATGTTATATACCGTTTTTACAGTGTTTTAATATCTCTGCGACTATATTTATACTCTAAAAGCATTTTTCTCCATGTTCTATGTAAATAAAGCCTGTTTCTTTGAATTAATCAGACAGATTTCGCATTTGCATGTATATGCTGCAATATTTGGCTTCGATTTCATGTAAATGCATGTGTTTGGTACCCATTTTGTGTCTGGAATATTTATTAAAACCCTAGATATGAAAATCGAGGATTTAATGTTTAAAATCCATGATTTCGTATATGTGATAGTTAATTTGTAAAATAGTACTATTCATGTTATAATTTATAACTGAAAAATTTACACGGAACCGCACTATTAAATTTCTGTGAAATTCTTAAGCTAAACAGAAGGATTTTCAAACTGTTTATATATATTCTGAAGCGAAATCGAAGGTTTATAAACTGTTATTGTATGTTTTGAAAGTGACTAAAGAGTTATTGTGAAATTCTATCTAATTTTTGAAACTGAAAAGGTTTTCAGTTTAGAAAATGAGAAGAAAACTAGTTTTGATACTGTTAATTAGAACCCAAGACTGATATACGGTTATGTGAGGTTCTTCGACATGCCTTAGGACATTACGATGATAATTGGGGATAACTCCATTCATGGAGTTATACATGGTTTGCCCATCCTCTGGGCGTTACTGGAATTGACTCTGGAGGTCAGAAATCCTCCGTTGGCTTTGAATTGTGTGCCCAAAAAGCACAATCGGTCGTTGTTATCGTTACTATTCCTGGTCTTTAATTGTGTGGTCGAAACACAATCTATTCCCGATTATTCGTCCCATTGACTAGTAGAGTATACTAGTTGGGTCCGTAGGATATTAAACTGAAATTTCAAAAGAAACAAGTAAGATTTGGAACTATTTTATGAACCCCGATGCATGCTTAAGTAGAAACACACTTTATTCTATTTTTTCTGAATTGCTTCTATTCTTCTGATCTGATATTAACGTGATTTTCTGCCCTAACATGATTTATACTTCTTGAGTCCTGTTTATATGGAAATTATACTTTCCTCATGATGATTGTACGTGTTTTTACTTATTTGCACATATGTTCTGCAGGAAAGCATAGATAATGATTTCTGAAGCCTGTCCACGTTGAATCATACTTTTCTCATGCTTTCTATACATGTCCCTTTTTTTGACAGTTTCTAGAACAATCTGTATATATGTTATGTATTAGATCATTATATTCTGCATATTTTAGTACCTTGTTGGATTTTGACTCACTATTTTACTATTTTTTTCTCTAGATAAAGTTATAGAGATGATATTGGATGACCAGGCATAGCTAGAGTTAGTAAGGAAAGTTCTGGAGCCTCGGTGAAGCCTCAAAGAAATCCTGAAGATTTGGAAATTCTAACATTTTGTATGTAAATGCCTAAATGGTAGACGAAATTATGTACTGATGGTTATTACACGTTCTGAATTCTGTTGGATTAGTATTTACGCTTTCGCAGGTTTAAATAGTTGCTTCTCCTATATGTTTTTTTGGTTTTCGTATAGGTCCTAGACGACATCTGTGACGGAACAGATATTTTTTTTGATTCCGTCATTCATAACACAGGATCACAGATGCCATCTAGGACCCACACACATTATCCATAAAACATGTAGCGAAAGTCAATTTAATAACCTGTTGAAGCATTCAAACTTATTCCCATAAAATTCATTCATGTGCACATAGGCAAAAGGACCCAATTTAAAAAAAATATATATCTATTTTTTTTTTGGGTAAGTAAGTTAAATGAATTAAATGGAAATAAAAATACAAAAACGATATTCTAAATCTAAATGTTTTGCCAACTTAGACTTAGAATAACGAGCTAGGGCATTCCCCGAGCATCAACATGAACAAGATCAAGAAAAGAGTAACTGAAACCTCACCAGGTGAGACTACCAGTATAAACCATACAAATATAATTAATCAAATACAAAAGCTAAAGTGCCACGTAAGTAGCAACAAAAAAGGATCTCCAACCACAACCTCCAAAATCTGCAGGCTGGATGAGATATCCAAGAGGCCCGTAAGCTACCCGGCACTTTTGATCAACACCAGCAAAGCATTTTCCATACTTCAAACACAAAGGTCGTGGTACAGCAAAATTAGAGGCATCCTGGGCGATAAACACGTTGAAGCAGCCGAACCAAGCATCAACATCAACACCCAGAGGCAAAATGCAATGGATCAACCGAAAGCCAGCAACACAAATTTACCCATCAAGCCACTTAGCATAGCAGCAAAGGAGAATAGACAACATGGGCATCATACCTAGAAAATCAAAATCCAGGAGCGTCTGGCAACAATTTGGCAGCTAGGCAGATTAGCAATGAAGGAGCCAGGGACTCAAGGCAGTAGCACATCAACGACCAGAACAGCCATATCACTATCACCGCCTCAGCAGAACAAATGGACTCCCAAACCAAATCACTACCAATTTTGCAACAGGAGAAACAAAATATGCCTCATCACGCTAGCATGAAGAAACTGAATCTGACTGCGTTTTCTCATCAGCATCTCTATTCTATCGATTAAAAAAAACAGCAGTAAATTTCAAGGGACAAAACAGCTGACAGCAACATCACATATCAACCGCACCAGCAGCAGCAGAACCCATTCCCCACACTGCACTTGCATCACAGTTCCAAACGATTTACAACTCAGCACCATCCCAATCCCGCTGCAGCCAAGCGGCAATTTACAATCAGAGTCCAACTGGCGTGTGGCCAGTCAAACTGCTGTATCAATGTAGAGTTTGCAACTCCATAGAGAGACCTTTACCAGAGTAACAAACAAGCTAAACATTAATATCAGCAAACAACTATGAAACCGACCAAGTCAGTCACAACACCACTTTAAAGTAGCTACATCTCCATAGCACAAGCACACAACAACCATATGGCATTCTCGAGATGAGAATGGCAAACACCATCAACAGCATGCCTTGGGCCAGGCAATCTGCAGACTCAGGGCCAGAATTCACCATAACAGCAGCAGCTCCCAAATTCAGCAAGCAGCACACCAGGGCTTGGAATCAGACCAGGAAATTCATCAAAGCCCATCCACGACATCAGTTCACATATCGCTAAAGACAGACAGCCCACTGCTACTACTGCAGCACCAGGAGGACTTCCACATCAGTCAAAAAACGGGATCAGTATCAGCAAATAAACTGAGCCGTGCTATGGTGCATAAATAGAGGCCATAACTCAGTTCAGAGCCATGCTACTCATGCACCAGCTGCAACACAAGCACCAGATAGCATGCAATTAGCCAGCATTAATTATCAAGACATCGGCAACTTCATCAGCACCAAGTCCTTTAGCACGTCGGCACCAAGCTTCAAACATCATCAGAAAAAACCAGCGATTGCAGCTTCGGTGAAAGCCTTAACCAAAACGTGGGAATCATCAAGACGCACCAGGAAGGGTGATAAAGAGCTACAGATAATTAATTAATTTTTTTTTGGGATACCCACAGCCAAAGTGGGGATCAACCACTACTGGTTTTTTTTTATCCAATAGAGGAAAGACTGAAAAAACCCCAGATAAAGGCACCTTTTCACGCCCCTCCGATTTTAGTCCGCCAAATGGGGGAAGAAAGAGAAACCCACAAGGACGAGGAAAATCAAAAACATAATAGCAAACCAAACGTGAAAGGAGGGACCCTTTGCAAAGTATAAAAAAAGAAACAAGCAACGGAAAAAGCGCCCCGCAAAACAGGGCACCACCCCCCCTTTTTTTTTTATAAATTCCAGCGCCTCACAAGAGGAATGGAAGGCCGGCTGGCACTAGGCAGAGAGGCCTTCAACTTATCCCGGAGAACATTTGTTATCGAAGAGCATATTTGGGCCATATCCTGTGGGCAGGATTTTTCGAAGATCCGATTATTCCGTTCTCTCCATATAAAGTAGACTGTAGCCGCTAGGGTCAGACGTTTAGACAGGGCAAGAAAATTCTTTCCTTTCCATTGGCGAGAAGCCTAATTTATGTTTTGGGGCCAATCAGGATAAGGCCAGTGAAAGCTAGCTTTCCTTTGTATAGTGTTCCATATGGAATGGGTGAAGGTGCAGGAGAAGAAGAGATGTTCATGGTTTTCGTCCTCCAAATCACAAAGAATACATTTATTGGAAAGGATTGGGGCCCCGTGAAGGCGGTCAGTGGTGTTAAGCCTACCTCGTAATGCCAGCCAAAGAGTAAATGCGTGGGCAGGAATATGGAAAGAGCCCCAGACTAAATTTGTCCAACTCAGTTTGGGTTTGGGGGGGTGGAAAAGAAGATAAGCAGTCTTTGAGGAGAAAAAACCTTCTGGGCTCCCGTCCCACCTCAATAAATCTCAACACTCGGAATTGGGGGCGTAAGGGGGCATGTTTTCTGCAAGACAAGATACTTCCTGGTCATAGGGATTTGGCCATGCCCATTGGTCCTCTCTAATAATTTGAGCAAAAAAAAAAATACATCTATTCTAATTAGGTTATTACATCCACTGCTTCTTCCGTGGTAACTCCCAAAGTATGCTTCGGAATCCTTAGAATCTCTTAGACGAAGCTGTAGTTACTCCTTCTCGTCAAGCATGAATTCTATAGCCTCAGCTGGAGGGGAAAAAATAGAAAACAGTGAGCCGAGGCCCAACAAGGTACATGCAGGTATATAGTAAAATATGTCTGCGGAACATAACTCAGCAAAACAGATACTATTGTATATGAAGTTACAAATGCCATAGGAACTGATTTATAATAGAAATATGATGCAAACGTATACTGTGACAACCCAGATTCTAAAACATAGAAAGTCTCAGTCATCGAGTCAAAATAATCAAAGGATCGAGGAAAAACTAAAGGTTATCCGATCAACTGTGTTGACAGGAAAATGTAATAAGAAGTTCCAAACCGACCTTAGAGCATTAAGGCCGGAGTGCATTGGGTGAAGTGAGGCTGAATTGGCCTGACGACCGGAGTGGCCTTTGTGTGAGGAAAAAGAAGTCCGTCTTCTCTTAGCGTAAAAGAAGTCCGTCCTCCCTTAGTGTAAAAGCAATCCGGCCTTTCACTTAAGCTGAAATCAAGTCCAGCCTTGTGTGTTGGTAAAGTTGGAGTAGAATTATGGGTGCAAGGAGAATAAAATCCGAAGTTGATGAGAAGATAATGGACAGATTGAATAAATAAAAGAAGTCGACTGGATTTGAGGGTATTATATTGACCGGACTTAGGAAAATTGACCGAAATAAATTAATGGCAACTAAAGAAAAAGGCAAACTTTATTATTTAGTTAGAATCCAACTAGGACTCGACCAAATGAGGTAGGTAAACTACCTCATCACACCCTGAGTAGAAGTACTGAGGTAAGTAAACTAACCTGCTACTTCCACCAAATCACTGAAGGCGAGTACCGTGCAGGTAACTTATCTCAACTTACCCCACCTACTCCTTCCCCTTTATATAACGGGCTCAGGTTGAGAGATGAGTGTGAATTCTGGCACGAAGGAAGAATAAGGAGCGAAGAAAGAGGGAAGAGCTTTGAGGCAGCTAGAGTCGGCAGTCAGGCAAGAATACTCACCCCTGTTTTTAAAGTTCATAATTCTGCGTGTTTGCTACGCTAGTATGTATATCCTTATGAAATTATGTATTTATGATACTTGTTCTGTTCTTGTGATTTATCGTTCGTAATCACATGTTTAAAGGAAACCATGATATTCATGAAATTGGATTTTTATATTTGATGGTCGACTTTTATGAACTCTGATAATCTCATGAAAAGACTCCTAACTTTAAGAAAAAGAGCTCCGGACTTTGAGTGATTAAGAGCTCCGTCTTTTGGGGCTTCGGATTTTAAATGGAAAAAGAACTTCAGATTTAAGAACTCTCGATTTTAAAGAACTCCGAGATTTGTAGCTCCGGCCTTTACGAACAAAGAACTCCAGCTTTTGAAATCCGCCTTATTAAAAGAAGTCCGCCTTTATGTCAAAAAGAACTCTATCCTTCATTGGAAAAAGGAGCTCCGGCTTTAACATGAACTCCGTCCTTCAAGAAAATGAGCTCCGCCCCTTGAGAAAATGAGCTCCGTTCTTTGAGAAAAAGAGCTCCGTCCCCTTGAAAGTAGTCCGTCCATAAGGCACTCCGTCCCTTTTGAAAGCACTCCGTCTAAAAAGAGCTCCATCCTTTTGAAAGTACTCCATACAAAAAGAGCTCCATCCCTTTGAAAGTACTCCATCCAAAAAGAGCTCCGTCCTTTTTATAAGCCACTCTGGTTTTAGCACTCCGGATTTTAAAGAAAAGATCACTCCGGTTTCAGCACCCCGCATTTTAAAGGAAAGTCACTCCGGTTTTATCACTCCGGATTTTAAAGAAATATCACTCCGGTTTTAGCACTCCGGACTTTAAAGAAAAGATCACTCTAGTTTCAGCACCCCGCATTTTAAAGGAAAGTCACTCCGGTTTTATCACTCCGGATTTTAAAGAAAAGATCACTCCGGTTTCAGCACCCCGCATTTTAAAGGAAGGTTACTCCGGTTTCATCACTCCGGTTTTTAAGAAAGAATTTGCAACCCGATTTTACAGGAAAAGCACTCCGTCCTTTTTAGAAAAAGAACTCCGTCCTTTGCAGCACTCCGTCCTTTTATTTTGGAAAGAACTCTGGCTTCGACTAAAGAAAACAAACTCCGGCTTTGACTAAAGAAAACGAACTCCGGCTTTGTCTAAAGAAAATGAACTCCGGCTTTGACTAAAGAAAATGAACTCCGGCTTTGATAAAAGGACTTGGTCTTTGGAACTCTGGCTTTGTAAGAAAAGAACTCCGGTAAAAATTAAAAGAACTCCGGTTCTAAGAACTTCGGCCTTCCGTTTTAAAAGAACTTCGAAAACTTTAATAAACGAGACTCTTTTCTTTTTATTGAATAAGAACTTCGGATTTTTGCTTTGAAAGATGAACTTCGGCTTTGATAAGATGATATGGACTTCAATGAATGAAGTAAAGAACAAGACTATGAAAACACATGGATTATGGACAGCAGGTGAAACTCTTCCGACTTTTGATCTATGTTAATTGGCCAATAAAGAACACGAACCAAGAACCGAGTTTCCGTTAAGCTTGCTGTTAAAGATGGATGAAGGATATTGCAGTGACACTCGAGGATGCCTCCTGGGCCATGGGAGGGGACCTTTTAGTGGCATAAGAACTATGGACTATGGCCCCGTATGCCAGGTTAAGGGCATTACCTCCCACCCCGGGGAGCATAATGAGGGGATACGGCTTTAGGTTGTGGGGTAGCACACAATCCGTCCTGGATGTTGTCCGCTCCCGTCCGGTCCCTAAAGATGATATGAATTCCGAATGATTTTGATGAATTTTCTGAAGACAAGATGAAAAGAATGAGAACTGAAGAAGAAATGAAATGATTATTTTTCTTATGCTATGCTATGAAATTATATTTTGATGTATGCTTATGTTTTCTGCATGTGAGTATCCTGCTGGGCTTTGTAAGCTCATTCTTGTAACTTTTCAGATGACAAGTTTATGGAGGATGAAGTTGAGTAGAACCCTATGGTGTAGCTGAAAGTTTAAGCTGGCTGGAGCAGATTTTTGGGAGCTTTGTTTATTTTTGTTTTGAGGAAACATGTAAAGTTTATTCCGCTGCTTATGAATGTTAGTATGTTTCCGTGATACCTTGGGATTAATGAAATCATAATCTTTTGAATGCATCTCAGGCTTGTATGAAGAAAAGAAAAAAAAAATTCTTATGTTCATCTATTTATCCTTATTATATGATTTGACGACGGCTTTTGATGGTAATAAAAGTCGGGTCGTCACACATACAGAACTGTCAGAAAATAGAAATGGTCTTCGACGATTGGAAATCAATGTACTAATATTTCAGAAAGTAGAAATCGGTCTTACTTCCATAATTTATAGAAAACTTATCTTATATCAGTAAAGGACCCTACTAGTAGACACTACTAGCGGTTGGGGCGAATAATCGAGGATAGATTGTGTACATCTCCCCACAATCAACGGCATTAAATAGAACAGAACAGAACAGATGATCCCACCTCACGAGATCCTTCCCCAATTTAAGGGGGTGCCGGCCAGAATAGAATAGAAGCTACCCTCCTATTATAACGCCCTGAGGAGGGGCGGACCACATATAACTCCAAGGACAGAGTTATCCTCGATTACCCCCATAACGTTCTAAGGCATGTCGGAGAACCTAACCTGACTGCATATCAGTCCTAGGTTCATAGTAATAGAAACATTTTCTTCTTATCATTTACTAAAAGTCATTTTCAGTATCAGAAATATTATATTTTACCCTTCAAAAATTATGCATAGATATCACAGTTCGAGTCTTAAGAAGGCCATTTCAAAATCTCTTCTGTCCAAGTAAGAAGGACTTTATAAATTCGTGTCATAAGGCCGATTTCATTTTCTTTCAAAGGAAGGCTGGATTCATTTTCTTACACAGGAAGGCTGGATTCATTTTCTTACAAAGGAAAGCCGATTTAGATTTTATGCTTAATGTGGCCGGTTCAGATTTTCATCAAGGAAGGGCCGGAGCTCTTTTCACATCAAGGGAGCATGTTTCATTTTCACGATATAAGGTTGGCCGGTTGTGATTTTATCTCACACAAGGCCGGTTTGTGGTTTCATGCTTTAAGGGCCGGTCTTGTTTGCATCATAAGGGAAGGCTGGTTGTGATTTCATCTCACACAAGGCCGGACTAGATTCAATGCTTAAGGGAGGGCCGGTCTTGATTTAAAAAGGGTGGCCGGTCTTGATTCTCTTCTCACACAAAAGCTGGTTGTGATTCTTAAGGTGGCCAGACTTGTTTCATCACTCAAGGGAGGGCCGGTTTTGATTTTGTCCAAGGGTGGAGGCCGGACCTCTTTTTACATTAAGGGAAGGCTGATCTTGTTTTAGGCTTAAGGGGACCGGTTGTGATTTCATGAAATGGAGGCCGGTTTCATTTTCATCAAGAGGGGAGGCCGATCTTTTTTTCATGCAAAGGGGATCGATTTTGTTGTTATCATGCAAAAGGGGCCGATTTCGATTTTAAGCATGCAAAGGCCGCTTTTGATTTTAACATACAAAGGCCGATTTTGATTTTATCATGCAAAGGCCGATTTCGATTTTAGCATGCAAGGGGCCGATTTCGATTTTATCATGCAAAGGCCGATTTTGATTTTATAATGCAAGAGGCCGATTTCCATTTTCAATGCAAAAGGGCTAGTTTTGATTTTCATGCAAAAGGGTCGATTTGATTTTCACATGCCAAGGGCCAATTTCGATTTCATCATGCAAAGGGGGCCGATTTCTATTTCAATGCAAAAGGGCCGGTTTTGACTTTCATGTAAAAGGGCCGATTTGATTTCAACATACCAAGGGCCGATTTCGATTTCATCATGCAAAGGGGGACGATTTTGATTTCAATGCAAAAGGGCCGGTTTTGATTTTCATGCAAAAGGGAACCAGTTGTGATTTCATGAAGTGGAGGCCGGTTTCATTTTATGATGCAATGCCGGTTTTGATGTTTCCAATGCCGATTTTATTTTTTGTCTGAATTTTATGCAATTTCGGTTTAAACAGGAAACAGAATGTAGAAACAGAGAACATAAACTAACCATGAAATCTATCTTACCGTAAATACAGCTTAAGCAGTAATTTTAAAACGGTAAGTATTTTAAATCGGAAGGGGAAACACTAGCAGTTTTTCTTAAAACTGGACATTGGAAACGGAAGAATACTTAAGGATTTGGACTTGAAAAGGGTGAAGTATACTTGCAATATTCTTAAAGCATGAACTTTAAAACTGGATACAAAACGGAAGTTAAAAAGGTTAATGTCCGAAGTAACTTGCCTGACCACCCTCTCTGGCCGACTCAAAGTTCTTCCCTCCTTCTTCGCTCCTTATTCTTCCTTTGTGTAAAAAACTCACATTACCCCTCAACTGGAGTCCGATATATAAAGAGGAGGGAGCAGGTGGGTAAGTGGAGGTAGGTCACTTGTTCGGTAATTCTGTTCAGGGGGTAGGTGGGAGTAACTAGGTTAGTTGACTTACTCCATTTGGTCGCCAGCTAGTTGGATTTTAACTAAATAGTAACATTTGCTTTTGTCTTTAGTTTTATTCAGGTCAACTGCTCCATTTCCTTGCCAACATGCCGGTCAATTTTTACTTAAAATCGGTCAATACTTTTATGCCAGTCAACATTTTAATACCCATTTTAGGCCCTTTTAATTTTAGGATCTCACACATCTCTTGTCTGAATTCTAGTATAGTCGATAGGGTTATTAAATTAAGGCCATGGATGTCACTTGTGGTCCTGTGAATGAATATTGTAGGATGTGAATTATGATATTTAGCTGCTGAAACGTTTTCTGCTGCCACTGTTGGACGCTGAAGGCCAAGCTGATGTTTTCTTTGAAGCTTGATACACTGATTTCATGCTGATGGTTGTTGTTCTGGTGGGAACCCCTGGAAGGGAGACCACGGTTGTAGTTTCCACTTGTGTATGGCGTTTTGCACTTGGTTTTGCCGGAATGAAATCTATGCTGACGTGGATTGAGCTTCCCAGGCTATGCATTCTATCTTCGTGGTTTTGCCGGAATGGAATCAAGGCCGGTTTCATTTCGACTGCAAAAAGGTGTGCACAGGGTCAATTGCCGGTATGGATTATGTTTATGCCGATCTGGTTTCAAGTGCTGGTTTGGGCTTCAATATGAATTGCCGATCTCGGATTGCATCCCATATGCCGATCTCGGTTGTTCATCCCAAATGCCGGTATGGGATTGTAAATTGCCGAGCGCGATTGGGAGCTTAATTCCTGATTTAGATCTCAGCTGCCGATCTCGAATCGTGATCGGTTTTGGGCTGCTTGCTGGTTTTGTTTTCACACGGGAGCAGGTTTTGTGTGCTGCTTCAGACTTATGGCCGATTTGAATTTACTGTGGCCGATTTCAAGCCGCTTTCAATTGCCGGTGTTGACTCTTGGCTGGTTGACTTTTATGTGGCGTTTTCAACTGCAGTTTCCACTTTGGTCCTCACTTGCCAACCTGTGGCAGGTTTCATTTCAAGGAAGACGGTTTGGATTCGAGGCCGTAGTGGAAGATTTGCTGTTCCTGTTCTTGGGATGCACTTTGGTTTGGGGCAGTACTGTTGTTGTTCCTACTTTTGTAAAATGACGTTGTTCTTTTACTACTTTCTGTTAGTTCCATCCTCTTAGAGGTTTTCTGAATGTATTCTATGATGTACTAGTCGCTCGGGGTATGCCCTAACATTTTATGTTTTAACTCCAAGTCTAAAAACTTAGAGTTATAACATAATTTTCTTGTAAAATTTTCTCCCATTAATCCAAAATACACACTTGCTTACCAAAAAAGAAAAGTGAATTATGATATTTGGTTAGTTGTGCGCTTGTACTGGTCCTATGATTGTGTTGCGGTCATAAGTCTAAGGTTCGGATATCGAGTATGCTTGGTACATGTGTAATTAAGCAGGTTGTATATTTCGGTTTTCATTCAATTTTAGATAGAACTTTGCCAAAATTTCTGCAGAAATTACTGATAAAAATATGTGAGACTTGGAACTATTTTATGAATCCTGATGCATTCTTAAGTAGAAACATACTTTATTCTATTTTTCCTGAACTGCTTCTATTCTTCTAATCTGATATTAACATAGTTTTCTGCCCTAGCATGATTTATACTTCCTAAGTTCTGTTTATATGAAAATTATGCTTTCCTCATGATTATTGCACTTGCACATATGTTCTGCAAGAAAGCATAGACAATGATTTCTGAAGCCTGTTCAAGTTGAATCATGCTTTTCTCATGCTTTCTGTACATGTCCCTATTTTTTTGACAGTTTCTAGAATCATCTGTATATATGTTCTGCATTAGATCATTATATTTTGCATGCTTTAGTACTTTGTTGGGTTTTAACTTACTATTTTACTATTTTTTTTCTCCAGATAAGGCTATAGAGACGATATCGGATGATCAAGTATAGCTAGAGTTAGCAAGGAAGGTCTGAAGCCTCAGTGAAGCCTCGAAGAAATCCTGAAGATTTGAGTATTCTAGCATTTTGCACGTAAATGTCCAAATGGTGGACGAAATTATGTATTGATGGTTATTACATGTTTTGAATTCTATTGGATTAGTATTTATGCTTCCGCACGTTTAAATAGTTGCTTCTGCTATAAGTTTTCTAATTTCTGTACAGGTTATAAAGGACATCTCTTATCTGAATTCTGGTATAGTCGATAGGGTTGTTAAATTAAAGTTATGGATGTCACTTGTGGTCTTGTGAATGCATGTTGTAGGACGTGAATTATGATAGTTGGTTAGTTGTGCGCTTGTACTAGTCCTGTGATTGTGCTGTGGTCATAAGTCTATGGTTTGGATTTGAGTATACTCTGTATAGTACTTACCAAAAAAAAAAGTATACTCTGTATAGGTGTAATTAAGTAGGTTGTATATTTTGATTTTTATCAAATTTTAGATAGATTTCTACCAAAATTTCTGCAGAAATTACTGATAAAAATATCTGGATTCTATTCTGTATCTGTCTGATGGAGAGTCCTATGAGAATTAGAATTCGTTCCATCACACTTGCACTATGTATAGGTGGTTGCCCTTGGATTAAGTCGATGGAAAGTTTATGACCAAAATATCTCCAAATCATGAGTCAGTGGTTAGGATCTTTGCTTTGAGGATTTATAGGTGTTGCTTATGAAAATAGTTATCATTTAGTTGATTCAAATGGTCTGAAAAGTTATTTCATAAAGAGGAGATGATCATACGATTGCTTAGGACTATGAAGGTAAATCTCAGTGTCTTTCGAGAAAATAAATATTATTGCTGATAATTTAATATCTGGAATCTTCAATTTTGGTGTGTCATTGATGCTTCATAGAAAATGTTAAAGGGTGAACCGCAAGTAGCTCCTAATATCTGAACAAATGGGGTGCTTTGCTTTTGGTTTTGGGAGGAAGAGTTGTATTCGAAGTATTGAGGTTATAAAACTATGAGATAAGAAATCCTCGTGGTTTTATTTTTGGGTTGTTAGGATGGCAAGGATTATGGGTACTATTTGGATAATTGTGAATTGACTGATGGCGATGGCTCATTTATTATAAATTTGGTTGATATGTTCGCATTGAATAAGTTGGCTCATTGGTATACTAATGAGATAATAAGTTTGCTAAGTATTTGAGTCATAAGGATTTGGTGGTGACCTGAGGCTATGCTGAAAAGTTTTAGGTGATTGTTTCAATTGTATTTCCTAAATTGATTCTAATATGAGGATTATGGGCTTTGCCTTAGTTGTATCGATACATTTGAGATTTTCTTAGGTCTATAGCAACTATGTAACCTAGGTGTCCGATGTGAATCAATCACTATGAGTTACAAGAGGATTTTTAGTGTGTAAATAAATGATCAATCAGAGTAGTGCAGTAGAAGTGTGTGGGCCTATGGCCCATAGATTTCAGAATTAGATTGAGATTCCACATGAATGAATGTTTTTGGGGTTTAAGGTGAATTGAAGTAGAAGTTTATTGATCCGTTTGAGATTTTATATTAAGTTAGAGAGATGGTCAATAAAAGTAGGTTGCTTTCGAATTTGGTGGATTATCGTGATGTCTCATATGTATCAATAATTAAGGAAGTAAGTATGTGACGGGTTGAGGCATTGTGGGAGATTAGGAATTTATTTTATGATAAGGTTTCAATTTATATTTTAGATAAAAAGTATCAGGCATTGAGAATCAAGATAATTTAGTTGGTTGGGGTTCTATAAGAAAATTATTTAATCAAGGATGTGACTTGGGAATGTAAGAAAGAAATCTGGAAGGATTATCCCTGATTGTTGAATTTTGAGATTTGTTAAATTTTGAGGATAAAATTTCTATAAGTGGGAGAGGATTGTAAGGTACCAATTTTTAAAATATAATAAATTTGAGTAACTAAATTAATATAAATGAATCGAGTTCAAACGGCATGGGAGAAATTGGATTAAAAAGTCCAAAGACCCATAATTGGCAAAATCGGGAACCGACATTGTAAACCTTGAAATGTTAATCCGTAAATAAGATTTGAGTTTTAAATTATGATAATTACAATTTATTAAGCTAATATAATCAAAATTAGGGTTTAAATATGTAAAAAAATTGGGTTAGAAGGGTCGAAATGAGTCCTGGATGGCACATGCATGAAGTTGGTTCACTGCAGGCTTGACCTGCACTCGACCCACTCTTGAGCCCCACTCGAGCGCCGATTCCAGTAGCATGGCACTCGAGGGGCGCTCAAGGCACCGCTTGAGTGTCGATTCCAAGGCGGGGGCACCAGATGCACGCTTGAGTACCAGTTCGCCTATTTAAGGCCGTGCGTTGTATTTTTTCTGTCATTTTCATGAAGGAAACAGAGAGAGGAAAGAGAGAGAGCGCCATGGAGAAGAGAGAGAAGAGGAGATCGAGGCTTTTGGGTTCATTCCCGGCTTGGAGCTAGTTGAGGAAGCTGTAAATCGGGTCGAGGTAAGTGCATCTATATGCTTTTCTTTCTCTTGTTGCACTTTTCTTTCAACTTCTTTCAGGTATTTTTATTTCGATACACATCTAAGCATGTATTTTATGATACCCATGTATTAAGCGTGCATATATGTTGATTTTGTGTATGATTTCAAAGTTTTGAGAGGTATTGTGTTCGTTGGAAACCCAAATCCCACACCCCACCATTTTCTTCGTTTTATTTTAGGGTTTATACATGATTTGGCTTTAAAAAATTAAAACCCTAGCTTTGTGAATGTTTTTACCTTAATTTTTTGATATTTATTTACATGTACTTTGTCTACAACATTTTATATGTTCCAAAAATTATGTGGGGTACCTTTTGTGAAAGTATTTGGGGTTCGAAAGCTATAATATTTTATTTGGCTCAACATTGTAAGAATTTTCTAATTTTTCTAAGGTTTAAGTTAATTTATGCATGTATTTGAAGTCATGTGAGGATTTAAATTCACAAGAATATAAAAATATGTGTTCGAATAAATTCATAAGAATACCGAATATGTTTTGTATTTGTAAGAATATGGAATTATGTATTTGTATCCCAAGTATATGAATTGTCTACCTGTTTCTGCAAGAATATGAAATTTGAATCTGCAACAAGAAATTGGGACTTTATAATTTGTTATCCGTTGTCAGTACCGATATTTATCATCAGTTCCGTTATTTGTTATCCATCGTCAATACCAGTATCTGTCATCTATATCAGTTATTTGTTATCCGATGTTAGTATCCGTTATTTGTTAACCGTATCTATTACTCGTTATCCGTTATCTGTATCCGTACGCTTGTACGGAGTTTTCAATTTAAACTATGTCAAGTAATCATAAAATTGGACCAAGGATTTGTATTTTAGAGGGTTGTATTCCCTGGTATGTCTTAGAATATTACAGTGGTATCAAGAAAAATACCCTATCGTGGGGATTTATGTGACGGATTCTGTACATTTTAGCCTCTAGCAGAATTAGAGACATAAGGCCTTTCAATTTGGAGGAGTGAACACAATTCGTTTTCTCGATATCTACTCCGTTAGTTGGTAAGGTCTACTAGCCCTGATCGTTAAATATAAATGAAGTTTCTACATGTTTTAGAACTAAAGAATTCAGAAGTAAAATAAGAAATTTAAATGCAATGTCGTATCTAAAGAAAATTGTAAACAAGATACGAAAGTTAAACGTATTCCGAAAATGTATTTAATCATGTTTACATTTCTGCATTTGCATTATATCCTATCTTGTTCCATCGATTTATTTTAAAGTATAATGCATTGTTATTGTTATGTTTGTGTCATACTGAGTATTCGGCTCACTCATTACTATTTTCTTATCTTTAGATAAGTACGAACTTCTGTCCGATGAGGAGTTGGTTCAGGAATTAACCTTGGCTTAGAGGATGATTTTTGTGGTTTTGTGCATCTGTATGGAGGGCTTATTTATATGCTAGATGGATATATGGATGTATTTTGATTTTATTGATGATATTCCAATGAATTTAGTTTTCACTGTGTATGGATGATTTTATATGCTTCCACAGGTTATTGTGGTTTGCATTCAGGTACCTAGTGACATCTCTCTGTGTTGATGTTGTGTCTGAAAATACGACATTAGAACCACAAATATATTGTAGCATTTGGATCCTGTGTAGTGTTTGTGTGATATGTGTATATTCATATAGGTTCATTTTTTAGGATTGTATTTAGTTTGATGGACATTATGGAGGCGGGACCTTACTGGGTCTCGGTTAGAATTGGTTAGTCACAAAGACATGCCATTATGTACCACACATTGAACTTATAATAATTTAATATTTGGAAATATGAAAGCTCTATTCAATTCTTTATAATTCTTAT
>JAODPA010117296.1:0-18640 GCA_025585075.1 Nepenthes mirabilis
TTCAAATATACTCTAAACTTTTCATAATATTTAATTAATTAATTTTTTTATCATACCAAATTATCCAAAAATAAATAAATCCAAATTAAATCAAATACAGATATTCGGGATATTATAGTATACGCTTGAAGAATACATTGGTTACCCAATATTATATATAAAATTGTCTTGATTTTTCACTTTTACGTCCATCCTAAAACTAGGCCTCCAACGCTATGAGAATGCCTCCATAGTCAAGGCCTGGGCGGTTACAATAGATGTTTAGCGGACGATTTTTGTAGTCGCCTCCCCCTAGGAAATGGGCAGTTCTTGGAGAGAACTTGTGCAGTTCCTGGGGGAGGGCTTTTCCTTTGTGCATTCGTCCCAGGGCTAGGCCGCATGTTATATCGATGCGCTTTTATCTCACTAATCCTCATGGGGTGATCGAGATATATATTCCCAGCTTGGATGGACATCTTTCTCTTGTCTGGTCAGTGTTCCATGTCTTCCTTATCTCCTTGTGAGTAGTACTTTTGCTAGTATAAGCTTATATGTTGTTAGAGGAATTAATAAATAGAATTACTTAAATGTTATTCTTTTGTCATTGTACAGCTTCAGTATTCTTATGTTCTCTAAATAATTAAAACACTTAAAATGTTATTTTTTGATGTTTAATTTATGACAATTTGACAACTCGGACTTCTGAAAACTCAATCTTTTGATAATCTGACTTGTAATAATTTACTCCGAACACTCAATTTTTGTATTCGTAATTTAATCGAATTGGTCTCAAGTAATGCCAGGGTTGCCTACCGCCAATATGTTGCCTTGAGAAACTATATATCAGGGTATCATAACCTGCGCTACACTGTAGATGTGCCAATTTGAGAGTCAGAGCTACCAGCAATTTGCCTATTGTGTTGGGAGGCGTTGCGTTAGGCCATCGTTATTGTCACAGTGAAACAGATGTGCCGCAGCACACTCTGGTGTGGGACGAGTGTCAACCATTTCCCTTAGAAGACGTCGTTTTTAGGCCAAAGTTTCGACTATTTGAACTCTAGCGCTCCTTTGTTTCTACTCTTTTTTACTTTTTGTATCACTTAGCTCTAGTTTGCTCTTTACTTCTTGCCACCATGGCTTCTCAACCAACTTCTTAAGGCGTCGCTTTGAGTTGATCTATCCTCACTAGTGATGATACGGACAACATTTATGAAAAGTCAATATACATATCAATGTTCCATATTAGGTGCCTCCCCCTGATGATAGAGCCTGCACTCCTCAGTTTGGCTTCACCACCATCTATGAAGCCCACTTGAAGGAAGGTCTTTGTATTCCTTTTGTGAAGGAGTAGTATGAGATTCTGGAGGCTCTTTAAATTCCTATGGCATGCCTCCATCCCAATGCCATCAGATACTTTATTTCTTTGTGTGTTTTCTTTCGCTATCGAAAGCTTTTCCTGGATGCCTGGGCTATCAAAGTGGCCTTCCAGTTCATCCAGGATTCAATAAATATGCGTAATCCAGATTCAATAAAGGGATGGAAGGACTAATATTATTATGTTACAATACCTTCTGGCTTGACTCTCTCCAATAAATGAGGTAGGGTGAATTCCACCTACTCTAGAGATGTCCTTGAGATCGAGTTTCAAATGGATTGGCCCTTGAAGGAGTTTATTAAGGAGAATGTTGTCTCGCTCCGAAGGATGAGTACTTGGTTGACCTAGTAAGCACTCGCTGATGTCAGCTGGGAAGTGAGAACAGAAGGTTAGTGTAAGGAGCGAGATTTCATGAATCATAACTAAGTAATCTAAACTAATATGTGTAAAGTTAATATCAATAAATGATAAAACCTAGAAGCTAGGAATTCACCAAATGCAACAAAAATTTAATAGAGGAAATCGACTTTAATTTTGATTAATAAAAGATAGAATAAATAATAGAAAAATAATTCGTTTAATGAATCCTTAATCAATTAGCAATCAAATTGATTTCGGTTGATAACCAGATAACCTGCTCACCAAATTTGCACCTGATTAATAATCAAATTAGCACAATTAATTAATTATAGTATAAATTAAATTAATTAAGCAAAAACATATATATTACAACACACAAATTCACACACACTTTGTGAGGACCCGAAACCAAAAACGTAATAACTAGATGTGATTAAGATGATTAATATCAGTAAGAGGCTGTGCATGTAGTGAAAAATATAGTAGTTAAAAGTAAAAAGTTAAAAAATGCCCAAATTCAGCAAGCAGCCGAGTGGCGCTTGCTGTAGGCTCGAGTCCTCCTATCGAGCGGATAAACCAGTGGCGTTCACGAATTCCTTAGCTCGATGGGCGCTTGAGCCCTCCTATCGAGCGGATAAACCAGTGGCGAATCTGAGCACAGCCGCTCGAGCGGCTGGGTGCCGAAAGCCGGACGCTTGCTGGCCGCTGTGCAATCAGACTTCACTCCTCTCATTTTCGCACAATTTTAGGGTTTTGGAGAGAGAGAGAGAGCGCCGACCTTAGAGAGAGAAGAAGGGAGAACGAAGCCCGGGAGCCCGAATCCATCCTCGAGCTAGTTATAAAGGTGAAAGCCCGCGACAAGGCAAGTGTATCTCGGACGCCGTTTTACGTTTTTACCTTTTTTCTTGCTTTAAAGTTCATGGAAATATTGTAAAAATATTGTTAAAGCATGTTTCCTTTGATTAATCAGTTAGATTACATGTTTATTCATGTTTATGGAAGTATTTGGCTCCGATTTCATGCATGAGCATGTGTTATGTGTTTATTTTGACATTGAAAGAACATGGCCAAACTCTAACTCAAAATTTTGGGGATTTATGGTTTAAATGCATGATTGAGTATATATATTTGGATTTATGGCTTTGATTTCATGAAATAAGACTTGCTTAGTGATCGATTTAAGTCAGACAGTTTTGGCGAAGCGCTAAGTACTAAAATGAAGGGGTTTTAGTGATTTTTAACCAAAGCTGCAGTTACATGAAAGTTAATTGACATCGATGTGTAACTTCTGGTATAATTTGTTTTTAAAAATATGAACGAGCGTATACCGACGAAATTTCCATGTGGATTTATAGAAGTGCTGAAAGTATATTGTGAAAGTCTGATTTTGAAAAAGGGATTTTCGATAAAGAGATGGTTTCCGTTACCATTATTTTAGGACCCGGGACTGACTACAGTCCGGATAGGTTCTCCGGCATGCCTTAGGACTTTTCAGTGGTAATCGAGGATAACTCTGTCCATGGAGTTATTTGTGGTCCGCCCTACCCTCGGGGCGTTACCGACTGGAGGGATTCCGTTACCGGCCTACCTTCGGGTGGCATACCGTACCGATCCCGTAAGATGGGATATTACCGTTATATACCTTAGATTGTATGGAGAGAATACATTCTACCCTCGATTATTCGCCCCCACAACTAGTAGGGTATACTAGTAGCGTCTGTACCGACATGTTACGATATACCGTTTACTGATTTACCGATATGTATGTTACCGTACCGATTACCGAATATGAAGTACCATTTACTATTTTACCAATATGATACGTTACCATACCGATTACCGAATATGAAGTACCGATTACCGATATGTTATGTCATGAAGTACCGATGACTGTTTATGGTTTACGGAATACTGTACACTGCTTACTGTTTACCAATTTCTGATTACCGTTATAGCTTATCGATTACTGATTTCTGATTTATGAAATTTAATACCGTCATAGCATGATTTCTCTGTTTTATGGATTATATTCTGATTAACCGTCCTATTTATGCATAGGTACATGACCGTTCTACATCATGATTTTACTGCTCACGTGCATGTACCTTGCTAGGCCTCGGCTCACTGTTTTTGTATTTTTTCCCCTCTCCAGATGAGACAGTAGAGCTTTTATCTTACGAAAAATAGTAATCAGATAGAGAAGTTTCTTGAAGACTTTTGAGGACCATAGCATATTGGAGCTATTTTAGAGGAGCCTGTCGACGTAAAGGCCTAGCTGCATGTGATTTTTGTATACTGCTCATATGGTTATTGATATTCTAGAACATGTGAATTTTGTATAAAAAGCATATGATATGTATGTTTGTAAAAAGAAAAAGTTATGCTTCTATAAGTTATTAGTTTACTTCCGCTCTACACTCTAGATTTACTATACTGGTCCTAGATGGCATCTTGTTATTAAACTATTAGAGTAGTAAATGTTTTTTATGGATATGTGCCATGGATGGCACATGTGATCCAGTGAATGTTTGTTGTAGAAATTGTGAATGATGGATAGTTGTGTGCTTGTTATGGATGATTATACAAGGTTGTATTTTTGGGTTTTTCATCCTATTACAAAGAAGACTCTGTCAAAATTTCTGCAGAAGTCTTGCCTTATGTTTTATACCGTTAATTGTGTTATCTATTTGACGGAAACTTTTGAGGATAAAAAAAAATATGTTCCGTCACATTTGGTATCAGAGAATTGATCGATCGAAAAGAGGAAGTATAGATTTGAATCTCTTAATAGAATTCCTATAGGAATAAGTTGAGGAAGCTAAAACAGTTAGGACCTTTAAGAGATTGGTTCTTAGGCTTGGTTAGAAATTCCTTAAATTTATTTAATACTTCCTTCTTATTCATTGGATCATTGTCCTTATATACATGTGTTTGCCTTGATTATAGGATGGCAAATAGAAGAGGTGGGAGAAATGATCGCGGTGGCGTTAACACGCCTTATGATAGAGAGGCGGCCTACATCAATTTACTGGAGAGGATGACTAATGTAGTAGAGTATGTCGAGCAAAAGCACATGGCTCCAGCACCCGAGCCAGCTCAGGCACCTCCTGGACCTACAACTTATGACAAGTTCACAGCTGAATGAGTACCGGGCTTCCTAGGAAAGCCTGATCCAGCTGAAGCAGACATATGGTTAAAAAGGATGAAGAAGATATTTGATGTGCTTGGCTGTACTGACCAAGAAAAGGTCAAATTTGCTGTGTATAAATTGGAGGGTGAAGCGGATAGTTAGTGGGACATGCAAAAGCGAGCAATAGGAGTACCTAATGAAGCTATCACCTGGGAGATGTTTGAGGATGCATTTCTAAAAAAGTATTTTCCGTCCAGTCTCCGAGATCAGAAAGAGCAAGAGTTTATGAGGCTAAGACAAGGGAGCATGACCGTCAAAGAATATGATGCCAAGTTCATTTGGACCGTTAATTGTGTTATCTGTTTGACGAAAACTTTTGAGGATAAAAAAAAAATCCGTTCCATCACATTTGGTATCAGAGAATTGAGATACCTTAGGAATTGATCGATCGAAAAGAGGAAGTATAGATTTGAATCTCTTAATAGAATTCCTGTAGGAATAAGTAGATGAAGCTAAGACAGTTATGACCTTTAAGAGATTGGTTCTTAGGCTTGGTTAGAAATTTCTTAAAGTTATTGAATACTTCCTTCTTATTCATTGGATAATTATCCTTATATATATGTGTTTGCCTTGATTATAGGATAGCAAGTAGAAGAGGTGGGAGAAATAATCGCGGTGGCGTTAACACGCCTTATGATAGAGAGGCGGCCTACATCAATTTACTGGAGAGGATGACTAATGTAGTAGAGCATGTCGAGCAAAAGCACATGGCTCCAGCACCCGAGCCAGCTCAGGCACCTCCTGGACCTACAACATATGACAGGTTCAGAGTTGAACGAGTACCGGGCTTCCTAGGAAAGCCTGATCCAGCTGAAGCAGACATATGGTTAAAAAGGATGAAGAAGATATTTGATGTGCTTGGCTGTACTGACCAAGAAAAGGTCAAATTTGCTGCGTATAAATTGGAGGGTGAAGCGGATAGTTGGTGGGACATGCAGAAGCGGGCAATAGGAGTGCTTAATGAAGCTATCACCTGGGAGATGTTTGAGGAGGCATTTCTGAAAAAGTATTTTTCGTCCAATCTCCGAGATCAGAAAGAGCAAGAGTTTATGAGGCTGAGACAAGGGAGCATGACCGTCAAAGAATATGATGCCAAGTTCACAGAGTTGTCTCGCTTTGCACCATTTTATGTAGAGGATGAGCAGAGGAAAGCTAAAAAGTTCTTGCAAGGCCTGCGAGATGATATTAGGAAGTTGCTGCCTGTTTTGAAGTTTCAAACTTATGCTGAGATCCTTGACCGAGCAGCAATTTATGAAAAGGAGATAGAGACAGAGAGATTATTTTCAAAAAGGTCAGCCAGCCGTGCAGGAGTGAATACTATATCAGGTACAGGGTCTTCTGGGTCGTCCAAGAAGACCAGGACGACTGAAAAAGGAAAGAGTATTGTGGCTCAGTCGGTAACCAGTACTAGAGCATTGGCTGAAGGCTGTACCTTCTATGGAAGGAAACATCCGGGACAGGAATGCTGCAAGATGACTGGTGCGTGTTTTAGATGTGGGTAGCAGGACCATATTTCCAGAGACTGCCCGCTACCTCCGAGGACGGAAGGAAAGAAGCCTGCTGTTACGGCAAGGGCCTTCGCAGTGACTGTTCAGGATCCGGAGGCCTCTCTGAATGTTGTGAAAGGTACTCTCTCTATTTGTGGAGTTTCTGCATCTATATTATTTGACTCGGGGTCTACCCATTCCTTCGTTTCTCCGAAATTTGCATGTTGTATCGTATCTGCCTCATATGTTTTGGATTGTGCATTATCTGTGAGTACTCCTACCGGATCATCTATGGTTACTGATGTGATGTATCCAGAATGTATGGTTGAGGTGAATGGGAACTATTTTGTTGGGGATTTAGTGTTGCTGTACATGGGTGATTTTGATGTGATCATTGGGATGGACTGGCTGGCCAAGTACCATGCCAGTATTGTCTGTTTCCTGAAGCGGGTTTGTTTTAACATCCCTAGGGTGGAACCCTTTTTCTTTCAGGGCATTAAGAAAAAGGGGTACCTATGTTGATCTCTGCTCTACATGCTAAGTATTTAATGAGTAGTGGATGTAGAGCCTATTTGGCATATGCCTGCACTACTGGAAGTCATAGTGTGCCGGTTAAGGACATCTTGGTTGTTTGTGACTTTGAGGATGTATTTCCGGAGGAGTTACCTGAATAACCTCCACACCGAAAAATTGAGTTTGAGATTGTTGTTGTTCCTGGTGCTAGTCCGATTTCTAAATCCCCTTATCGTATGGCTATGGCTAAACTGAAGCAGTTGAAGTTGCAACTACAGGAGCTGTTAGACAAGGGTTTTATTAGACCGAGTGTATCTCCTTGGGGTGCACCGGTGTTGTTCGTAAGAAAGAAAGATGGGTCTTTGCGGTTGTGTGTTGATTATCGTGAGTTGAACAAAATCACGATCAAAAACAAATACCCTCTACCGCGCATTGATGATTTATTTGATCAGTTGCAAGGGTCGCGAGTGTTTTCAAAGATTGATTTGAGGTCCGGTTATTACCAACTGAGGATCAAGCCGGAGGACGTAGCTAAAATAGCTTTTCAGACACGTTATGGCCATTACGAATTTCTCGTTATGCCTTTTGGCCTCACAAATGCTCCAGCTGCTTTTATGGACTTGATGAATAGGTTTTTAGGCCGTACATGGATAAATTTGTGGTGGTATTCATTGATGACATCTTGATTTACTCAAAGGATCATGAAGAGCACAAAATTCATTTGAGAAAGGTGCTTCAGGTGCTTCGTGATGAGAGATTGTATGCCAAGCTGAGAAAGTGTGAGTTCTGGCTCGATAAGGTGATGTTCTTGGGACATGTAATTTCTAATGGTGACATTTCTGTAGATCCCATGAAAATAAAGGCTGTTACAAGTTGGAGTAAACCAACTTCTGTGACGGAGGTTAGGAGCTTTCTGGGTATGGCGAGATATTACAGACGCTTTGTAGAGAATTTCTCTCAGATTGCTATGCCTCTGACTCGGTTGCTGAAGAAAGAGGCTAAGTTTGTGTGGACAGAAGAGTGTGATCTGAGCTTCCAGGAGCTAAAGGATCGTTTGACCACCGCTCCGGTGCTGATTATTCCAGATGGTTCTGGAGGCTTTGAGGTGTATTGCGACACTTCTAAGGCAGGTCTAGTATGTGTGTTGATACAGCACGGTAAAGTTGTGGCATATGGATCTAGACAATTGAAGGTGCACGAGAAAAACTATCCTACCCATGATCTTGAACTTGCTGCTATGGTGTTTGCTTTGAAAATTTGGAGACATTATCTATATGGCGAGAAGTTCCTTGTGTATTCCGATCATAAGAGTTTGAAGTACTTATTCTCACAAAAGGAACTCAACATGAGGCAAAGGAGGTGGCTCGATTTCCTGAAGGATTATGATTGTGAAATACAGTATAACCCAGAAAAAGCCAACGTGGTAGCAGATGCTTTGAGTCGCTGATTGGGCTATGTGGCGCACCTACAGGTTAAACAGATGGAGATGTTGGATTACTTGAAGCAGTGCGATATCCAACGCTATGCTAAAAGTGATAGGATGCTCCTGTCATATTTTCAGATTCAGTCAGATGTAATTGGTGAAGTTAAGGAGAAGCAGGTGAATGATTTGTTCCTCATGGATATTGTTAGTGATCTGAGTAAAGAGTCTCGAGTTGATTTTAATGTCCGGGCTGATGGTGTGCTGAGATTTAGAGACCGATTGTGTATACCGGATGATAAAGGGTTGAAGGAGAAAATTTTGAAAGAGGCTCACCGGTCTCAATATACAATCCACCCGGAAATGAACAAAATGTATCAGGATCTGAAAAAGACTTTCTGGTGGAGAAACATGAAGAGAGATATCATGGGCCATGTGGGGAAATGCCTAGTGTGTCAGCAATGGAAGGTCGAGAGGAGGAAGCCTTCTGGACTGTTACAGCCAATGCCCATCCCGAGCTGGAAATGGGAGGACATTGCTATGGATTTTGTGTCAGGACTGCCGAGGACCCCTAGGAATCATGACGCCGTGTGGGTTATAGTTGATCGGCTGATGAAATCAGCCCACTTTTTGGCGATCAGGACGACCTATTTGCGTGATAGATTGGCTCAGTTGTACGTGAATGAGATCGTGAGGCTTCATGGAGTTCCTGCCTCCATAGTGTCTGATAGAGATCCACGCTTTGTCTCGAGGTTCTGGGAGAGCTTGCATAAGGAGTTGGGGACAGAATTGAAGTTCAGTACCGCATATCACCCCCAGACCGATGGCCAACCTGAACGTACCATTCAGATTCTCAAGGACATGTTGAGGGCTTCTGTTTTGGAGATGGGAGGAACTTGGGATACTCATCTGGCGCTAGCTGAATTCGCTTATAATAACAGCTATCGAGCTAGCATCGGCCTGGCACCGTTTGAGGCGTTGTATGGAAGGAAGTGTAGGTCACCTATTCATTGGGAGGAAACAGGAGACAAGAATTTTGGGCCCGGAGATTGTGAAAGAAACAGCCGAGAAGATTAAGGTGATTCATGACAATCTGAAGGTTACTCAGAGCCGACAGAAAAGTTATGCAGACAAGCGAAGGATAGAGCTGAGTTTCGAGGTAGGAGATCTTGTGTTTCTAAAGGTCTCACCATCTAATGGCACGTTCTGGTTTGGAGTAAAAGGGAAACTGAAGCCACGATTCATCGGCCCTTTTAAGGTTTTGGAAAGGGTCGGGGAGGTAGCCTACAGGTTGGCGTTACCACCGACTCTTGCAGGCGTACACGATGTATTTCATGTATCAATGCTTTGGAAGTACATCCACGATCCAGCACATGTGATTGACTACGAGACTTTGTCCATTGACAAGGACTTGTCCTACATTGAGGAGCCACTGCAAATTTTAGACTGAAAGGATCAAAGGTTGCAAACGAAGTCCATCCCCCTGGTGAAAGTGCTTTGGAGGAATCATTCACCGGAGGAGGCCACTTGGGAGTGCGAGGAGGAGATCCGAGACAAGTATCATCAGTTGTTCCCTTGAGGTATGTACTTTACTCAATTTCGAGGACGAAATTTCTTTAAGTGGGGGAGAATGTGAGGACCCAAAACCGAAAACGTAATAACTAGATGTGATTAGGGTGATTAATATCAGTAAGAGGCTGTGCATGTAGTGAAAAATATGATAGTTAAAAGTAAAAAGTTGGGAAATGCCCAAATTCAGCAAGCAGCCGAGTGGCGCTTGCTGTGGGCTCGAGCCCTCCTATCGAGCAGATAAACCAGTGGCGTTCACGAATTCCTCCGCTCGCTGGGAGCTCGAGCCCTCCTATCGAGCGGATAAACCAATGGCGAATCCGAGCACAGTCGCTCGCTGTCAGCTCGAGCTCCGCTCGAGCGGCTGGATGCCGAAATCCGGGCTCTCGCTGGCCGCTTGACCTCCGCTCGAGCGGCAGGCGCAGTATAAAAGCGCGATCAGACTTCTCTCCTCTCATTTTTGCACGATTTTAGGGTTTTGGAGAGAGAGAGAGAGTGCCAAACTTAGAGAGAGAAGAAGGGAGAACGAAGCCCGGGAGCCCGAATCCATCCTCGAGCCAGTTATAAAGGTGAAAGCCCGCGACAAGGCAAGTGTACCTCGGACACCGTTTTACGTTTTTACTGTTTTTCTTGCTTTAAAGTTCATGGAAATGTTGTAAAAATATTGTTGAAGCATGTTTCCTTTGATTAACCGGTTAGATTACATGTTTATTCATGTTTATGGAAGTATTTGGCTCCGATTTCATGCATGAGCATGTGTTATGTGTTTATTTTCACATTGAAAGAATATGGCCAAACCCTAACTCAAAATTTTGGGAATTTATGGTTTAAATGCATGATTGAGTATATATATTTAGATTTATGGCTTTGATTTCATGAAATAAGACTTGTTTAATGATCGATTTAAGTCTGACAGTTTTGGCAAAGCACTAAGTACGAAAATGAAGGCGTTTTAGTAATTTTTAACCAAAGCTCCAGTTACATGAAAGTTAATTGACATCGATGTGTAACTTCCGGTATAATTTATTTTTAAAAATATGAACGAACATATACCGATGAAATTTCCATGTGGATTTATAGAAGTGCTGAAAGTGTATTGTGAAAGTCTGATTTTGAAAAAGGGATTTTCGATAAAGAGATGGTTTCCATTATCGTTATTTTAGGACCCGGAACTGACTACAGTCCGGATAGGTTCTCCGGCATGCCTTAGGACTTCTCGGTGGTAATTGAGGATAGCTCTGTCCATGGAGTTATTTGTGGTCCGCCCTGCCCTCGGGGCATTACCGTCTTGAGGGATACCATCACCGGCCTACCTTCGGGTGGCATACCGTACCGATCCTGTGAGATGGGATATTACCGTTACAGGCCTTAGACTGTGTGGAGTGAACACAATCTATCCTCGATTATTCGCCCTCACGGCTAGCAGGGTCTGTACCGACATGTTACGATGTACCGTTTACTGATTTACCGATATGTATGTTACCATACCGATTACCGAATATGAAGTACTGATGACTGTTTATGGTTTACGGAATACTGTACACTGCTTACTGTTTACCGATTTGTAATTACCATTATAGTCTACCGCTTACCGATTACTGATTTCTGATTTATGAAATTTAATACCGTCATAGCATGATTTCTCTGTTTCATGGATTATATTCTGATTAACCGTCCTATTTATGCATAGTTAAATGACCGTTCTGCATCATGATTTTACTGCTCACATGCATGTACCTTACTGGGCCTCGACTCACTATTTTTGTGTTTTCCCCCCTCCAGATGAGACAGTAGAGCTTTTACCTGACGAAAAAGAGTAATCAGAGAGAGAAGCTTCTTAAAGACTTTTGAGGACCATAGCATATTGGAGCTATTTTGGAGGAGCCTGTCAACGTAAAGGCCTAGCTGCATGTGATTTTTGTATACTGCTCATATGGTTATTGATATTCTAGAACATGTAGATTTTATTTAAAAAGCATATGATATGTTTGTCTGTAAAAAGAAAAAGTTATGCTTCTGCAGGTTATTAGTTTACTTCCGCTCTACACTCTGAATTTACTGTACAGGTCTTAGATGGCATCTCGTTATTAAACTGTTAGAGTAGAAAATATTTTTATGGATATGTGCCATGGATGGCACATGTGATCCTGTGAATGTTTGTTGTAGGAATTGTAAATGATGAATAGTTGTGTGCTTGTTATGGATGATTATACAGGGTTGTATTTTTGGATTTTTCATCCTATTATAAAGAAGACTCTGTCGAAATTTCTATAGAAATCTTGCCTTATGTTTTAGACCGTTAATTGTGTTATCTGTTTGACGGAAGCTTTTAAGGATAAAAAAAAATCCGTTTCGTCACACAATTGAATTTTTAAAAATTCAACATGTATAGTCCATGACAGCAGCTGCCAGTAGCCCTAAATTTCACACAAATTTCCAATAATTCCATAAAATATTCAATCAATACAAATTCAACATGTATAGTCCATGACAGCAGCAGCCAGTAGCCCTAAATTCCACACAAATTTCCAATAATTCCATAAAATATTCAATCAATACATGGCCTAAGGTTTTTCCACACACACGGTAACATCACACTAAGTTAAACATTCTAAGGAAATCAATGGGAAGATACACACACGGCACTCGCAAGAAAAAATCAACAATACTGATTTCAACATGCTCCTCATAAGTCCAAGTAAAAATTAAATATAATTCCACCAATTTAATGTCACATGGTACTCATACTCAAATATCCCACACTTACTCAAAATTTCAAACTAAGAAAATAAAGAAGAAAGAAAGAAAAGAGGAAGAAAGCAAGTGGGACACGACTCTAAGGAGGGGAAAGGACCCGATTTTCACTAACTTTCCCAAATTTGTTTACCAATTAATTTAGGGATACCTAAGCATATTTAGAAAGAGAATAAATACGAGAAAGAAGAAAGAAAACCATAGGGAATAGGAGGAAAAATTAGAGAGAATAGAGGGAGAAAAACAGAACTGAGAGAAAGTGAACTAGAGAGGGAATTAGGAACTCAAATTCCGTTTCTACTTTAATCAGGCAAAAATATTACTACTTCTTTGATTTTTTGTTAAATTTTTATTATTATCTTCGAGTATTTTCATTCCAATACTCTAAATTCATGCTGTAACCATGCCAAATTAAGCAAAAATTAGAATCATGGCATAAGCAAAATCGGTTACTAAACCTTGTTGATGTTTGATTTCTACATATCATAATTGATCGATTTATTTCATAAAATTTATAGTATAAATGCTTTAAGATGTTGGATAAATCACCATATTTTTGTAACAAAATTATTCCTCATAAAACCAATTGGTTTGATAAAAATAAAGATGACTGACAAATTGAACCGGTTGGAAATAGAGCAGCTACTACTATTGATATTCAGGTGTTGTTTTTACAAATTTTTTGACTAATTCAAACTCCATAAAAATTAATTATAATACTTTAATGAACCGATAATATGTCATAAAATTAGTGCTAAAATTGCTTTTGAAAATTTGATTGATTCAGCCCAATGAAAGATAACTACTGTTGAACCGGCCGAAAGCAGGTTTTAGTACCAAAATTAGTGTATAACTTTGAACCGAGCAAACATGAAATTGGAAAATTTACATGAATCGGTCCAAAATTATGTGTTAATCCTAAAAATATAAGTCGAATAACTTTATATGGAGATTTGACCACTGAACTAGCTCCAAAACTGAACACAGCCAGTGAACTAACCGCTACACCAATTTGATAATTTTGCTAAAAATGAGTAAACTGGCCAAAAAGTAATTGATGAACCAGTCATATATGGCATGTTAAGACAACAAACCAATTGAATATCAAGTGAACCGGCCCATTATTAAGTGAACTGACTGCTAGAAGTAGAAATCGAACCAAATTCGGCAACCAGTTCAACATTCAGCATATAAACCTAAATAAAGTGAACCAATTTATGTATGAATCTATAAAATAATGAACCGGCCACCTAATTTATAAATAATGGTAAACCGGCTGTGAGGTTTCGAGTTAAGAAAATAATAATTAGAAGGAAATTAAGTTAATATGGGTGTACCATGGTCAAAAGGTATGAGAGGAATCGGATGAACAGCTCAAAGAGCCAAAATCGGTAAATCAGGAATGAAAACTGTAAACCGAGTTATGTAACTTTGAAAATACGATTTTAGGTTTTAAAGCATGATAATCATGGCTTATTAAGGTTATATAATCAAGGACAAGGCCTTAGGATGTGAAAGATTGGGTTAGAATGGTCAAAATGGGTCCCGAATGGCGAAAACACGGTATAGGCTTGCCGCGGCTCAGACCGGCGCCCTTCGGGCGCTCGAGCCCTCCTATCAAGTGGAAAAACTAGTAGCAGGGCCGTTCGCTTCCCGCTCGAGCGGTGCGCGTAGTATAAATACGCGATCCTCCCTCTCTCCTCTCATTTCGCACAGGCTTAGGGTTTTTTTGAGAGAGAGGGCGCCGGTTTTAGAGAGAGAAGAAGGGAGATCGAGCCCGGGAGTCCGATTCCGTCTGAGAGCCAGGTATAAAAGTGAAAGCACGCGTCGAAGCAAGTGTTCTCATACCCACTTCTCATTTTCTTACGATGTTTTATGTGTTTTTGTTGGGTATTTTGTGTCGATACCCACGGTGAACGGTAGAATCTTGAAACCTATGAGTATGGGCTAGGGAATACGTAGTTGTTTGGCCGAATCGTGTTCGTTTCGCCCGGTTTGGTTTTACCGAAACCCTAACCCACGAAAATTGGGAATTTTTCATCTCCCGCCCATGTATCATGAAATTGACCCCAAAATGTGAATCCCCATATCCCAATGATGTGTATACATCGGCTGCGGGTTCCATTTCGCACGTTTTGACCCGTTCGCGGCGTCCAAGCCCCCTAAGTGGGTGCTGTTACTGTTCACCCGAGACCAAAGGTGGAAATTGCATGTTGTCACCTTCGTGAAATGTTGAAACGACCCTAGAATATGAATCCTCGTGTCCCAATTGTAGGTATATATCGACTGGATGCCGAATCCCGCAAGATTTGACCCGTTTGTGGCATCCGGGAGCCTTAAAAGTTCCTCGTAATTGTTTATCCGAAATTGAAAGGGAAGTTGCATGCTTTCATCATCGTGATAAGTTAAATCGAACCCAAATGTGAAATCTCGTGTACGAATTGTGTGTACGAATCCACTAGATGGCCGATCTCCAAGTATCGAACCGTGTACGGCGTCCGGGTGGTCAAAGAGAAATCTGATAATGTTCACCCAAAATGAAATGAGAAATGTAAAGTGATATGTGATCATAATTGTAATGAAAGTAACGTTTAACTGATTAAACGTAAATGTGAGCTCCGAAACGTGTATCCGTGTGCTAGAGGCAAGGGGATGAGTCCCGAAGGTTCCAAAGTGATATGTGATCATCGGAGGTAAGAATCTGATCTCTCTTGTGAACTTGAATTGATTATTGTGACTAAGGGAACTGGATCCCACAAAAAGTGGAATTGAACTTGTGATGATTTGTTATGGATTAAGGGATTTGAGTCACATGGATTGTGATTAAGGGAATTGAGTCTCATTGGATATTGAGAACTGTGATGTGAATGGATGGGAGTCCACATTGTGCTTGCGATGATATGATCTCCTGGATGGAGATGTGTTTGATGATGTAATCTCCCGGTTGGAGATGATTGTGATGGAATGAGATTTTTCGAGATTTGATCGTGTGTGGCAAATGTGGATTTCCCTCTCCAAGTGTTGAACCTACCCTTGAAACTAGGACCCTGAGTCGTATGGGTAGTATTATTTAGTATACCATGTCCATCGCGGTGTGAACCCGAGGAATACTTGGCCACGTATCCCGGCCGCTCGTGAGAGTTGGTGATGTATGTGATACACTTTAGGAAACTAGTGTGGAAGAACGATGATTGCCCTGGTCCCCAGGGGTGTGGGGCGTGTCGATTGACGCTACATATTGAGATGTAGTTGTGAGGTTTCAAGTTAAGGAAATAATAATTAGAAGGCAATTAAGTTAATATAGGTATATCATGGTCAAAAGGTATGAGAGGAATCGGATGAACAGCTCAAAGAGCCAAAAATCGGTAAATCGGGAACGAAAACTATAAACCGTGAAATGTTGCTTTGTGAATAAGATTTTGGGTTTTAAATCATGATAATCATGACTTATTGAGGTGATATAATCAAAAATAAAGTCCAAGAATGTGGAAGATTGGGTTAGAAGGGTCAAAACGAGTCCCGAACGGCGAAAACCCGACGTAGGCTTGCTGCAGGCTTGTCGCGGGCCAGACCCGTGCCCTCTGGGCGCTCGAGCCGTGGCTCGAGCGGAAAAACCAGTAGCTTGGCCGCTTGCTTCCCGCTCGAGCTGAAGACCCGTGGCGAGCCCGCTCGCTGCCCGCTCGAGCCGTGCTCGAGCGGTGCGCGCAGTATAAAAACCCGTCGCGCCTTCTCTCCTCTCATTTTCACGTGGGTTTAGGGTTTTACAGAGAGAGAGGGCACCGATCCTTGAGAGAAAAGGAAGGAGATTGAGCTCGGGAGTCCGATTCCGTCCGAGAGCCAGGTCTAAAAGTGAAAGCACACGTCGAGGCAAGTGTTCTCATACCCACTTCTCGTTCTCTTTCGTTGTTTTATGTATTTTCGTTGGGTATTTTGTGTCGATACCCATGGTGAACGTTAGAATCATGAAACCCATGCCTTGAGGTCCAAGAAAATGTAGTTAGTTGTCCGAATCGTGTCCGATTCGTCCGGGTGGGTTTTACCGAAACCCTAACCTACGGGATTTTGGGGATTTCCCGTTTTCCATCCGTGTATCATGAAATTGACCTCAAAATGTGAATCCCCACGTCCCAATGATGTATATATGTCGGCCGCGGATCCGATCTTGCACGTTTGGACCCGTTCGCGGCGTCCGAGCCCATTAAATGGGCGTTGTTACTGTTCACCCGAGACCGAAGGTGGATTTTGCGCGTTGTCACCTTCGTGAAATGTTGAAAGGACCCTAGAATATGAATCCCCGTATCCCAATTGTGTGTATATATCGACCGGATGCCGAATCTCGCAAGATTTGACCCGTTCGTGGCATCTGGGAGCCTTGATAGTTTCCCGTTGTGGATAATCCAGAAATAAATGGGGAGTTACATGCTTCCACCCTCGTGATAAGTTAAATCGAACCCAAATGTGAAATCTCGTGTACGAATTGTGCGTACGAATCCACCGGACGGCTGATTTCCAAATATCGAACCGTGTACAGCGTCCGGGTGGTCAAAGAGAAATCTGATAATGTTCACCCAAAACGAAATGAGAAATGTAAAATGATATGTGATCATAATTGTAATGAAAGTAATGTTTAACTGATTAAACGTAAATGTGAGCTCCGAAACGTGTATCCGTGTGCTGGAGGCAAGGGATGAGTCCCGGATGTTCCAAAGTGATATGTGATCATCGGGGGTAAGAATCTGATCTCTTGTGAACTTGAATTGATTATTGTGACTGAGGGAACTGGATCCCATAGAAAGTGGAATTGAACTTGTGATAACTTGTTGTGAATAAGGGAATTGCGTCCCACCGATTGTGAATAAGAGAATTGAGTCCCATTGGATATTGAAAATCGTGACGTGAATGGAAGGGAGTCCACATTATGCTTGTGATGATATGATCTCCTGGATGGAGATGTGTTTGATGATGTAATCTCCCGGTTGGAGATGATTGTAATGGGAATGAGGTTTCCTGAGATGTGATCGTGTGTGGAAAATGTGGATTTCCCTCTCCAAGTGTTGAACCTAATCTTGAAACTAAGACCCTGAGTCGTATGGGTAGTATTCTTTAGTATACCATGTCCATCGCGGTGTGAACCCAAGGAATACTTGGTCACGTATTCCAGCCGCTCGTGGGAGCGGGTGATGTCTGTGGTACGCTTTAGGAAACTACTGTGGAAGAACGAGGATTGCCCTGGACCCCGGGGGTGTGGGGTGTGTCTGTCGACGCTACATATTGAGATGTAGTCGTCTGTGATGATTGTTGCATGGATGCAACCGAGGGTCGTGTGCTACCGACCGAAAGTAGTAGTCGTGGCTTTAGAATGTGTAGCGAACACATTCCTGTCCTCGTTCTCTCGCATCGTTGGTTAGTACGGTCTACTAGCCAGGGGTCCGCAAAGATGATGTAATAATGATAACGAATAATGTCCAACCAATGTAATCATGAAAACCGTGAGAATCAAATGAATCCGAATGGTTCAGTGTAATCGTGAGAATGGTAGGAATCAAGTGATTCCAGTTGTTCCTGTTCCTTCTCCTATTTCTTGATTATGGCGAGTGCTTGTATTCCCTCCGGTTTCAGTTCTTGTACATGTCTTGGAGGGGTGTTTATGATTACATTTGCTGAGCTGTTGGCTCACTCTTGCTATTGTTGTTTTCCTTTCAGATGAGAACACTTAGCTGGCACCTGATAGATAGAGCAATGAGAGAGGCTTGCTTGATGAGATTGGCTGGACGGCGAGTGCACGAAGGCTCTGGACTTAGAGTTGGATCGGATTGTGGATGGCCACTCGGGGTTGAGCGTGGCCCGTTATTGTTATCGTTTTGTGATTTGTTATGTTTCCGCATGTATGATGATTTAGTTATGCTTTCGCGTCTGTATATATATGTTTTGAGTTTGGTTTCATTAAATGGCATCTCTCTAGATCCAGTATAGTAGGTTGTGTACTGTATTGG
>JAODPA010117307.1:0-18638 GCA_025585075.1 Nepenthes mirabilis
AGAGGTGGTCAGAAACCACTGGCAATCAAAATCGCAGGGAACCCCGAGAATTTCGAGTTCACCGAGGCCGACAACACCCGCACATAGAAGCCGAGAGACGGGGGGGCGGGCAAGCAATCGGGAGGCCGGCCGGAGCAGGCACCGGAGCCGCCCGGCACCCAGACGGAAGCGTCGAGGACGGCGCCGAGCAGAATCAAATTCGAATTCGAATTTGAAAATCGCCTCTGTCAGAGAGCGAATCAGGTTAAAATTCCTGAACCACAATGCGATGGTTGATGGCAACATTAGGGAGTCTGGAGATGTCCGCAGGGGCCTCAGGAAGAGTTACTGTTTCTGTTTAACAACCTGCCCACCGTGGAAACGGCTCAGCCAGAGGTAGGGTCCAGTAGTTGGAAGAGTATAGCACGTCGCGTGGTGTTGAGTGTGCCCCCAGTGGCCCTTGAAAATCTGGAGGACCGAGTGCCGACCATGCCCGGTCGTACTCATAACCACATTAGGTCTCCAGGGTGAACAGCCTCTGGTTGATGAAACAATGTAGGGAAGGAAAGTCCGCAAATTGGATCCTTCACTTTGGGAAAAGAATTGGCACTAAAGGCAAGGCACGGGGGTCCCAATCCCATACCCATCAGTTTTCAATGGACTGTCCGAGCTACCTCTGTGGCGAGAGCGGGTGGTCATGTGTTGGCTGGGGGAAGGACCTGGAATGACTCCCTCGGGGGACCTCCCCGAGCGTCAAACATTCAGCTCAGAACTAGTACGGACAAGGGGAATCTGACTATTTAATTAAAATAAAACATTGTGATGGTCCCTGAGGATGCTAACACAATGTGATTTCTACCCAGTACTCTGAATGTCAAAGTGAAGAAATTCAACCAAGCGCGGGTAAGCAGCGGGAGTAACTATGACTCTCTTAAAGTAGCCAAATGCCTTGTCATCTAATTAGTGACACACATGAATGGATTAACGAGATTTCCACTGTCCCCGCCTACTATCCAGCGAAACCACAGCCAAGGGAACAAGCTTGGTAGAATCTATGGGGAAAGAAGACCTTGTTGAGCTTGACTCTAGTCTGACTTTGTGAAATGACTTGAGAAGTGTAGGATAATTGGGAGCCCTCTAACAAAAGTGAAATACCACTACTTTTAACGTGATTTACTTCCTCTGTGAGTTAGAGGCGGGGCATGGCCCCCTCTTTTTGGAACCAAGGCCCGCCCAATGGGCAAATCCGACCGGAGGACATTGTCAGTTGGGGAGTTTGGCTTAGGTGATGTATCTGTTAAAAGATAACGCAGGTGTCCTAAGATGAGCTCAATGACAACAGAAATCTCATGTGGAATTGAATAGTAAAAGCTGATTTGATTTTGATTTCAAGTACGAATACGAAATGTGAAAGCATGGCCTAACAATCCTTTAGACCTTCAAAATTTGAAGCTAGAGGTGTTAGAAAAGTTATGACAGGGATAACTGGCTTGTGGCAGCCAAGTGTTCATAGCGACGATACTTTTTGATCCTTCGATGTCGGCTCTTACAATCATTGTGAAATAGAATTCACCAAGTGTTGGATTGTTTACCCACCACTTACCAAAAAAAAAAGGATTGTTTACCCACCAATAGGGAACGTGAGCTGTGTTTAGATCGTTATGAGATAGGTTAGTTTTACCCTATTGATGACAGTGTCGCGATGGTAATTCATCATTGTACGAGAGGAACCATTGATTCGCACAATTGGTCTTTGCTCTTGGTTGAAAAGCCAATGGCACGAAGCTACCGTACACTGGTTTATGACTGAATGCCTCTAAATCAGAATCCAGGCTAGAAGAGACGCATGCGGTCACCACTCATTTTTTGACCTACAGTAGGGGCCTAGCCCCCAAGGGCACGTCTCGTTGGCCAAGCCCCTGGGGCGGATGCCCCCTGTGGGTCTCCTAGAAGTCTAATTTGCATCGAGCGGTGGGCTAATCCTTTGCAGATGATTGAAATATGCGATAGGGTATTGTAAGTGGCACAGTGGCCTTGTTGGCACGATCCACTGAGATTTAGCCCTACATTGTTCCGATTCATCCCTGCCCCCAAACCAAGCAACAATGTAAAAAACGGAGGCTTGGGGATGGACGGCCACCGCTGCAGCTATCCACCCAACTCCACATTACCCCTGGTATGCTCCTACAAAAACCAATTATTTTTCAAGGCAAGATAATCGAAACAGAATAGAAAAGACCACAATCGGCCACTTCCCTAACTTTTTAGGGCATGTCCCTACTGTGTCCCAACAATAATTTGAATCAACAATGCCATGCAACTGACATGGCAATGTCGTGTGCCAAGCAATGCCCGTGTCACGATCTTGTCACACCTCACAGTGTGCCCCATTGATGCCCAATGTCGTGCCCTTGTCTTGACCCACCGATGCCCTTGTCATAACCTATAGCAGTCGTGTTGCTTGTTGTACTCTAGTAGCTCCCTTGTTGTGCCTAGCAGTGCTTGTGTCATTTCCCAGGAACTCCCTTGTCATGCCAGTGTCGCACCCAGCAACTCCCTTCTCGCTCGCACTGCGCTCGCATCACTTGTCACGTGTTAGCAGCTCCCTTGTCTTGCCAAGCAGTACTGGTGTTGCCTCAGTGTCATACCCAGCATCTCCCTTGTCATGCCTAGCAACACTATTGTCATGCCTGTTTTGGTCCTTTATCGTTTGTCATGCTCCAGCAGCTCTCTTGTCGTGTCTAGCAATGCTGGTGACTCTCCAATGTCAAGCCCCTGGAACAACCTTGTCGTGCTAGTGTCATGCCTAGCAGCTCCCATCTCGTGCTCAGTAGAGCTAGTGTCGCGCCCGTGCCAGTCCCTTGTCGCTCCCAGAAGCACCTGCATCACTTGTCGTGCTCTTGCAGCTCCCTTGTTGTGCCAAGAAGTGTTGTTGTCGTGCCGGTGTCACAACCAGCATCTCCGTTGTCACACCTAGGAACACAGGTGTTGTGCCCGTACTAGTCCCTTGTTGCTCCCAGTAGTGCCCGTGTCGATTGTCGTGCTCCAGGAGCTCCACTGTCATGCCAGCAATGCTAGTGTCGTGCAGGTATCACACCCTCCAGCTTCCTTGTCACTCCCAGCAGCGCGGGTGTCACACCCGTGTCGCTCACTTATCACTCCTAGCGGTACCCGTGTCACTTGTCGTGCTCTAGCAGCTCCCCTGTCATGCCCAGCAGTGCTCCTAGGAACTCCCTTGTTATGCTGGTGTCACGCCTACCAGCTCCCTTGTTGCGCTTAGCAGTGTTGGTGTCGCATCCATGCTAGTCCCTTATTGCTCCTTGCAACACCCCCGTTGCACTTTTCTTGCTCCAATAGCTCCCTCGTCACGCCAAGTAGTGCTAGTGTCATGCCCAGCAACGTCATTGTCAAACCCAGCAGTGCTTTGATTTCTCCCTAGCAATGCCTTTGTCGCACTGAGCAGCTCCCTAGGGCACCCTAGTAGTGCCCTTGTCGCGCCCAATGTGTCCCTGCTGTGCCCGTGTCATCCTTAGCAGCGCTAGGATAAATCCCACATCACCCATGTCACGCCCTTGTGGCACCTAGCGGCTTCCTTGTCGTACCTAGTGGCATCCTTGTCACACCCTGTGACACCCGTGTTGCACCCAAGCAGTGCCCTTGTCACACCCAGTAGAGCCCTTGTCGCACCCAGCAGTGTGTTTGTCACCCCTGTCTTATGCCCAGCAGTGCCTGGGTCACTCCCCAACACAGCCCTTGTTGAGCCTAGCTGCTGCCCAGCACGCCCCACCGATGCCCTTATCAAGCACTACATGCCCCAGTTGATCCTTAGTCGCCCAACAGCTGTCTTGTCATGCCCATGCCGCTTCTTTGTTACACTGCAACAGTGCCTTGTCATGCTCAGTAGTGCTGGTGTCACACCCGTATTGAACCCGTGCTGGTCCCTTGTCACATCTAGCAGCTCCCATGTCACTTGTCCCTTGTTGCGCCCTACAGCACTGGTGTTATTCCCATGCGGCTCACTTCTCATGGCCCAGCAAAGCCCTTGGTGCGCCTATGCAACAACCTTGACACGCCATGTCAGTGCCCTTGTCGCACCCAGCAGCACTAGTATCGTGCCCATGCCACTCCCTTATCATGGCCTTGCAGCGACATTGTCACGCCCTTATCACTCCCATGCTACTCCCCTGTTGCAGCCTAGTAGCGCCCTTGTCGTGCCCTAGCAATGACCTTGTTGTGCTTGGTAATGCCTGGGTTGCTTCCTAGTACAACCAGCGTCATGCCCGGGACCTCCCATGTCCTGCCCAGTGCGTCCCGGTAATGCCCAACAATGCTTGGGTCGCAACCCAGCACCACCAGTGTCATGCACAGCAACTCCCCAGTGCACCCCAGCACCTCCCATGTCGCACCCAGTGCATCCCAACAGTGCCGATGACTCATCCAACAGTGCCTGGGTCACTCCCGAGCTCGCCCTAGCACTACCATTGTCGCTCCTAGCGTGCCCCATCATTGCCAAGCAGCTCCCTTGTTACACCCAGCAATGCCCGAGTCATGCCAAGGTCATTCCCTAGCACCACCCATGTCGTGCCCTTGTCGTGCCAAGTGCACCCCGCATCACCCTTGTCGTGTCTGAGTTGACACAGAGGCTTTGCAAAGCCTTGCCTTGTTGATCATCTCGGCGCACCATTCCCAATCACATGGCATGTCTTCGGTGATGCTTTCTCATCCCTGGATTTTGCTCCCCGTTGGCATGGCCCGAACTAATGGGGTATCATGTGGCCTCATTATGACATGTCTTACCAATGCACGTGGTCTCAGGGTAGACATCCTCTGCCAAAGCCTTATCCATTTGTTTGTAGATATCTTCCAAATAATCTTGCCCTCAGCTCTCCGTGCATGCTTTGAATGGGAAGACACCACTTTTCCCAGTGAATATGGATTTTTGCGCTTTTTTGTCTAAATAATTGGACTTACGACCCATTCTCAAACTAAAATCACAACACCAATACATTTGAATTTTCACTACAATTTATACTATTTTTTTTTAAAAAGCTGGTCATTTGGACAGGTCTTGACGGAGTCATTAATTTTCAATGTTGCATGACGTTTGAGAAATTATTGAAGTGTCCTCCCATTGTCAAAAAAACCGGTGACTTAGTTTTAAGCTACTCTTAATTTTTATCTTTCTAAAAAAAATCACCTAAAAACTTTACTGACAACTACAAAACATCCCATTGTGTAAGATAGGTGGTCCAATGTTTACTCCTTCTAAGGCCGAGAAGCCTCTATATGGAGGAGTTGTTTCGTTGCTGGGGCGTATTGACGCTGCCACCCACGCATTTCACCAAGGCACACCATGCATGGTGATGCGTGTTCCATGTTGCTCATACGTGTTTCGTAACACCATGATTTCATAGCCTGGGTTTTGATGCGCTTGATGTATACCACTCGTACGCTCGGTTTGTCCCATCTATAGTTGCTTCGCTAAAGGTGCATGTAGACATGCCATGCATCATGCTACGTGTCCCATGTTGTTCCTATGTGTTTTGCCATGCCATGATTTTTTAGCCTGGGTTTGCATCCAGTGCATATCGATTTTGTGCTTGGGTTGTCCCGACTATCGGTGTCTTGCTGTATGTGCACGTTAGCATGCCTTACATGGTGCTATGTGTGCCATGTTGTCCATACTTGGTTCACCATACCATGATTTCTTTTTTTTTGGTAAGGAAAAATTTTATTAATGAAAAAAGGAAAAATACAAATCCAATGTTTAATCTCCAAGTGTTTTGCCGACTTGGATGTAGAACAAAGACATGGGGGAAAACCCTGAGCACCCTGATATATGTCACGAACCCAAAGAAACTAAAGTTAAAAGACCGGCCAAAAAACATGAGATTGAAATAAGAGTACAAAAGGAAAGAAAGTGGCCAAAATGGCATCGTTCCAAGTTAAGAGCAAGCTACAGCCCAAGGGGCAGTAGAAATCCTGAAAGGACTTCTTGCACAGTAGCAGCAAGTCCCTTCCATCAGTAAGTCCACTGCAGATTGCATCTCAAAAATAGAAAGCAGGAGAGCAGAGAGACCTCGGCTAATCATCAGCATCTTGGCCATTGGCGTATTAGTTAGAAAGCATCTCGTCCCACACAATACTACCTCCTTAGCCATTGGCAGCAACTCATCCTATTGTATGTCGAACAATAGGCATCTTGTCCCATAGTAGACATCTAATAGCTCAGACAAACAACACCACAGCAATTTCAGCCACACCTGAAGCAGTAAGTCCTAAGCCGTCCTACGAGGCTCTGTCAGCAGACAACCAATCCCACATCAATTGGCATCAAAAGGATCTCAAACTCATCTACATCACCTCAGAAGAAAGAAACTCGTCCCACAGAATCTTGGGCAATTCTACCATCTCGACCATAATAGATCTCAGTCAAAACAGCTTGATTAAAAGTATCATCTAGGCAAAAGGCCATCCATTCACACCCACAGAAACTATAGAGTTGGATTAGGCGAATGTTTCTTTTTCTGCCTTCTAGATCTTTGGTAGTTAGATTTGGATCCCCTCCATCAGTAGCAAGGGTCGAGGCATCTGTAGGGAGGAGAGATGGCAAATCTAGTCGAAGTCGTGCATCATCAAAATGCTTACGCATGGCATCAATTTTGCTTCTCAGCATACCTATACTAATGCAGTGCCCTGGTGCATTTCCATGAGGATCTTCTGGGGAAGCATGAGGCATGGGGGGGAGAGCCTATATGCCCAACAAGATAAGATGAAGTGCTTATAGCTGCTAATCGGTCCTCTTCTGTGATAGGCACTAGTGTAGCTCCATTGCTAGGCACAGCAACTAACACATCACACCATGCCATGATTTCACGTCTCGGGCTTCCAAGCATTTGATGCATGTCATCTCGGGTTGTCCCATCTATCGGTGTTTGGTTACAGGTGCAAGTCGACATGCCAGGCATGGTTTTGCGTGTGCCATGTTGCTCAAATGTATTTCGCCATGCCAAGTTTTCTTGTTTTTTTTGGGTAAGTAACCATGCCATGTTTTCATGGCATGAGTTTCCATGCATTCGACGTGTGTCGATCGTACACTCTGGTTTTCCCATCTGTTGATGTTTCACTATAGGTGCAAGTCAGCATGACATGCATGGTGCTGCATGTGCCATGTTGTTCATACGTGCTTCGCCACATAGTGATTTCATAGCTTGGGTTCCATGCATTTGGTGCGTATTGACTGTATGCTCAGGTTGTCATGGCAAGTGGTGCACATAAGGGAACGTGGCAAGCTGATTTCATTGACATTATAATTCGCTTGTGGATTGACTGCCAGGGCTCGAATGAGTGTACATGATGGTGTGTGAGCTGTGGTGGGGTTTTATGGGTCGTTGGGCTCTTCGTCTACGCGTTGAACTGGATGCACACGTGCCTTTTCACCGAAAGGACAAGAGCTTTATGCCTTGGTTGATGTGTGGTTTCTTGTGTCACATACCCATTTGAAGGAATTTATCTTGTTAGGAAGTTGCCTTTTTCTTAGTGTGCCGTGGGGGTGTCAGGTAGATGATTCATAAGGCTCATTGTCCCCCCATATTGCATTTTCTACACAACTCAGGTGGGCGATGGGCTTTAGCGTGTTCTCTCGGATGCAGAAGATTGAGATATAGGTTATGTGTGAGAAGTCTCGACAGCCTGATCGCAATAGACACAAATGACGGTCGAACACTCATTGACCTCTTGACCTATGTTCAAATCAATCGGCTAGGCTTGTGATTGTTGACGTCGAAGAAGGAATGCTACTTGGTTGATCCTACCAATAGTCACATGCTTGTCTCAAAGATTAATCCATGCATGTTTAAGTATGAACTAATTCAGATGGTGAAATTGCGAATGGCTCATTAAATAAGTTATAGTTTGTTTGATGGTACCTGCTACTTGGATAACCATAGTAATTCTAGAGCTAATACGTGCAACAAACCCCCGAATTCTATAAGGGATGCATTTATTAGATAAAAGGTCGACGGGGGTTTAACCCATTGCTCTGATGATTCATGATAACTTGATGGATCGCATAGCTTTGATGCTGGCGACGCATCATTCAAATTTCTACCCTATCAACTTTCGATGGTAGGATAGTGGCCAACCATTGTGGTGATGGGCGATGGAGAATTAGTGTTTGATTCTAGAGAGGAAGCCTGAGAACCAACTATCACATCCAAGGAAGGCAATAGGTGCACAAATTACCTAATCCTGACATGGGGAGGTGGTGACAATAAATAACAATACCGGGCTCATAGAGTCTTGTAATTGGAATGAACATAATCTAAATCCCTTAATGAGGATCCATTGGAGGGCAAGAGTGGTGCCAGCAGCCATGGTAATTCTAGCTCCAATAGCATATATTTAAGTTGTTGCAGTTTAAAAGCTCATAGTTGGACCTTGGGATGGGGCAACCAGTCAGCCTCCGGTGAGCACCGATCGTCTCGTCCCTTCTACTGGCAATGCACTATTGGCCTTCATTTGTCTAGCCGTGCCTTTGATGCTATTACTTTGAAGAAGTTAGAGTGCTCAAAGTAGGCCTAAGCTCTGAATACAATAGCATGGGATAACGTCATAGGATTCTTATCCTTTTGTGTTGGCCTTCGGGATCAGAGTACTGATTAATAAAGACAATCTGGCGCATTTGTATTTCATAGTCAGAGTTAAAATTCTTGGATTTTTGAAACACAAACAACTGTGAAAGCATTTGCCAAGGATGTTTTCATTAATCAAGAATGAAAGTCGGGGCTCAAAGATGATCAAATACCATCCTAGTCTCAGCCATAAACAATGCTGACCTTGGATCGGTGGATGTTACTATTACAATGCCGCCGGCACCTTATGAGAAATCAAAGTTTTTAGATTCCAGCGGGAGTATGGTCCTAAGGCTGAAAGTTAATGGAATTGATGGAAGGGCACCACTAGGAGTGGAGCCTGTGGCTAAATTTGACTCAACACGGGAAAGCTTACTAGATCCAGACATAGTAAGGATTGAGAAACTGAGATCTCTTTCTTGATTCTATGGGTGGTGGAACATGGCCATTCTTAGTTGGTGGAACAATTTGTCTGGTTAATTCCATTTACAAATGAGACCTCAGCCTGCTAACTAGCTATGTGGAGCAATTGCTCCACAGCTATCTTCTTAGAGGGACTATGGCCTTCCTGGCCAGGAAAGTTTGAGGCAATAGTAGTTCTATGATGCCCTCAGATGTTCTAGGCCGCACGTGTGCTACACTGATGTATTCAACAAGTCTATAGCCTTGGTCGACAAGCCCGGGTAATCTTTGAAATTTTATTGTGATGGGGATAGACCACTGGAATTGTTGGTCTTCAACGAGGAATTCATAGTAAACATGAGCCATCAGCTCACTTTAACTACGTCCTTGCCCTTTATACACACCACCCGTTGCTCCTACCGATTGAATGGTCCGGTAAAGTGTTCACATCGCGTTGATGTGGGCATTTTTCTGCTGGTGATGTCATGAGAAGTCCACTGAATCTTATCATTTGGAGGAAGGACAAGTCATAATAAGGTTTTTGTAGGTGAACCTACTGATGAATCATTGTAGAAAATTGCTAAGCAGAGTGACCCATGGACATCTTGAAATAAATCATCGGGGGTGTGACGCCTAATGTGGGGTGGCACCCTCGACTGCCAACCAAGCACGCCCCTTATAGTTTGCTCCAAGAGCGGCAACGGGAGTGCCGAGTTAGGCTTGGCACAAGAACAAACCATCGAATCTTGAATGTAGCAAAATGCGATACTTGGTGTGAATTGCAGAATCCCATGAACCATCGAGTCTTTGAACACAAGTTGTGCACGAAGCCTATAGGCTGAGGGCACGTCTGCCTTGGTGTCACACATAGCATTGCCCCCAACCAAGGCATTGTGTCTCTACATGCTAGGTTAGGGTGGAGAGTGGCCTCCCATGTGTTGTTGTGCGGTTGGCCTAAAATGGGAGCTCGGTGACTATGCCACAATGTTTGGCGGTGGACGAGGCGAAGGTAAAGGTTGCATTGCGTCACGCTTAGCACGTCGCCCATGAAGCTCGCATGACCTCGCCGCATCTTTCGTATAGCATCAACGCAGCGACCCGAGGTTAGGCAAGGCTACCCGCTGAGTTTAAGCATAACCATAAGCAGAGAAAAAGAAACTTACAAGGATTACCCCAGTAATGGCAAGCGAACCGGGAATTGTCTAGCTTTAGAATCAGGCAGCTCTGTCATTTGAATTATTGTTTAGAGAAGTGTCCTCCGTGATAGACCGGGCCCAAGTCCCTTGGAAAGGGGTGCTAGAGAGGGTGAGAGCCCCGTCTTGTCCGGACCCTATAGCACCACGAGGCACTGTCGGCTAGTCGGGTTGTTTGGGAATGCAGCCCTAAGTGGGCGGTAAATTCTATCCAAGGCTAAATAATTGTGAGAGACTGATAGCGACCAAGTACAGCAAGAAAAAGTCAAAAATGACTTTGAAATGAGAGTCAAAGAGTGCTTGAAATTGTCAGGAGGGAAGTGAATGGGGACCAGTGATGCACCCCAGTCGGATGCGGAATGGACATAATATGGCCAACCGATCGGCTCGGGGTGTAGGCCGACGTAGACTGAGGGGGCGATTAAAACTCGAGCTATAGATGAGTTCGGGTGCATCATCCCTGCTATCGTGGAAGGCAGCATGCACCGTCACGGCGTTCTTGGCACCTGCATGCTCCGAGCATCGACAAGCGGGCCCCCCCCATTCAGCCCATCTTGAAACACGGACCGAGGAGTCTGACATGTGTGCGAGTCAACAAGCTAGTAAACTAGTATGGTGAAAGGAAGCTAATTGGCGAGATCTCCTCATGGGCTGCACCACTGACCGACCTTGATCTTTTGAGAATGGTTTGAGTGAGAGCATATCTATTGGGTCTCGAAAGATGGTGAACTATGTCTTAGCTGGGTGAAGTCAGAGGAAACTCTTGTGGATGCCCGAAGTGATACTAACGTGCAAATCGTTCGTCTGACTTGGGTATAGGGGTGAAAGACTAGTCGAATTGTCTAGTAGCTGGTTCCCTCCAAAGTTTCCCTCAGGATAGCTGGAAATGGAATGCGAGTTCAATAGGGCAAAGCCAATGATTAGAGGCATCAGGGGCACAACGCCCTCGGCCTATTCTCAAACTTTAAATAGGTAGGATTGCACCACTGCTTCTTTTAGTCGCAACATGGAATTGAGAGCTCCAAGTGGGCCGTTTTCGGTGAGTAAAACTTGTAATGCTGGGTGAACCGGAAGTCGGGTTATGGTGCCAGACTGTGTGCTAACCTAGATCCCACAAAGGGTGTCTGTCGATTAAGATAGCAGGACGATGATCATGGAACTCGAAATCCTCTATGGAGTGTGTAACAACTCACCTGCTGAATCAACTATCCTTGGAAATGGATGGCACATAAGCACACAACCTACACCCAGCCTTCGCGGAAAGTACCATGCCTTGAGGAGTAGGAGGGCTCAGCGGTCGCCGCAAAACCCGTGGCACGTGCCATGGTGAAGCGGCCGTCAGTGCAGATCTTGTTGGTAGTAGCAAATAATAAAATGAGAACTTTGAAGGCCAAAGAGGGGAAGGTTCCATGTGAATGGCACTTGCACACGGGTTAGTTGATCCGAGGAGATGGGGGAAGCCCGTTCGACAGCACGCTAGCATGAGCTTTGAAAAGGAATCAGGTTAAAATTCCTGAATCGGGACCTAGCGATTGACATCAACGTTAAGTAGTCCGGAGACATCCACATCGGCCTCAGGAAGAGTTATCTTTTCTGCTTAACTGCCTGCCCACCCTGGAAATGGCTCAGTTGGAGGTAGGGTCTAGCGGTTGGAAGAGCATCACATGTCACATAGTGTCTGGTGCACCCTTGGTGGCCCTTGAAAATCTACAAATCAAGTTCTAACCATGCCCAGTCGTACTTCTAACTGCAATAGGTCTCCAAGGTTAACAACCTCTGGTCGATTGAACAATGTAGGCAATGGAAGTCGGCAAAATGGATTTGTAACTTTAGGAAAAGGATTGGCTCTGAGGGCTTGGAACTGCAGACCTAAATCCAAACCCGTTGACTATCGATGGACTGCTCGAGCTATCTTTGTTGTGAGAGCGGGTTGTCGTGTGTCGATCGGGGGATAGAATTGGCACGGCTACCTCGGAGGCCTTCCCTAGGTGTCAAACAGCTGACTGAAAACAGGTACAGAGAAGGGGAATCTGACTGTTTAATTAAAACAAAGCATTGCAATGGTCCCTAAAGATGCTAACGCAATGTGATTTCTGCCTAGTGCTCTTAATGTCAATGTGAAGAAATTCAACCAAGCATGGGTAAACGACGGGAGTAACCATGACTCTCTTAAGGTAGCCAAATGCCTCGTCATCTAGTTAGTGACGCACATGAATGGATCAACGAGATTCCCACTATCCTGGTCTACTATCCAGCAAAACCACAGCCAAGGGAATGGGCTTGGTAGACTCAGCGGGGAAAGAAAAACCCTATTGAGCTTGACTCTAGTCCAACTTTGTGAAATGATTTGAGAGGTATTGGATAAGTGGGAGCCTTCAGGAAAAAGTGAAATACTACTACTTTTAACATTATTTTACTTACTCCATGAGTCAGAGGTGGGTAATGGACCCTCTTTTTGGACCCAAGGCCTACCAAGTGAGCCAATCCGAGTGGAGGACATTTTTAGGTGGGGGGTTTGGCTGGGGCAACACATCTGTTAAAAGATGACGCAGGTGTCCCAAGATGAGCTCAACAAGAATAGAAATCTCGCGTGGAATAGAAGGGTATAAGCACGTTTGATTCTGATTTTAAGTACGAATATGAACCATGAAAGCATAATCTAATGATCCTTTAGACCTTCAAAATTTGAAGCTAGAGGTGACTGAAAAGTTACAACAGGGATAACTGGCTTGTGGAAACCAAGCGTTCATAGCGACGTTGCTTTTTGATCCTTCAATGTCGGCTCTTCCTATCATTGTGTGGTAGAATTCACCAAGTGTTGGATGGTTCGTTGTATTAATGTGCTCGGGGCATGCCCTAGCGGTTATGGTTTATCCCCAAGTCGGAAAAACACTTGGTGATAAATCATTACTTGTAAATTTTTTTTCTCCCATTAATCCAAATCACTTACTTAACAAAAAAAAAGTGTTGGATTGTTCACTCACCAATAGGGAAGTGAGCTGGGTTTAGACCATCGTGAGACAGGTTAGTTTTACCCTACTGATGACAGTGTCATGATGGTAATTCAACATAGTATGAGAGGAACTGTTAATGTGCACAATTAGTCTTAGCGCTTAGTTGAAAAGCCAGTGCCGCGAAGCTACTATGCGTTAGATTATGACAGAAGGCCTCTAAGTCATAATCTAGACCAGAAGCGATGCATGTGCTTACCGCTCCTTTGCCGACTCGCAGTAGGGGCCTAGACCCCAAGGGCACATGTTGTTGGCCAAGCCCCACGGTGGATGCACCGCGTGGGCCACCCAGAAGTATAATTTCCATTGAGCGGCAGGTTGAATCATTCGCAGATGACTTAAATACGCGAGGGGGTATTGTAAGTGGCAAAGTGGCCTTGGTGCCACGATCGACTAAGATTCAACCATATGTTAGTCCGATTCATCCCTCCCCCCATACTGAGCAATGATGCAAAAAAATGGAGAAATGGACGCTTCGGGAAGGACGGCCACCACCGCAGCTATCCACCCCTACTTCGCGTTACCCGGTGATGCTCTTGCAATAACCGATGACTTTTCACAGTAGGATAACAAAAATGGAATAGAATGGAGAATTGTCGGCCACGTCAGTAACTTTTCACGGCATGTCCCTACCACGCCCCAATAATAATTCGATTCAACCATGTCACACAATTGCCAGGGCAGTGTCGTGTGCCCAGCTGTGCCTGTGTCACGATCTTATCCTGCCCCACCGATGCACTTGTCTCACCCAATAGCACCCATGTAACTTTTCATTGTCCAAAAGCTCCCTTATGGCACCAAACAATGCTAGTGTCACCCCGGTGTCCCTCCCTAGGAATGCCCTTGTGGCACCCAGTTTCTCCTTTGTCCCTTGTCGCTCCTAGCAGTGCCTGCGTTGCTTGTCGTGCTCCTACAGCTCCCTTATCGCGCACAGCAGTGCTGGTGTCGTGCCAGTGTTGTGCCCCAGGAATGCCCTATTTGCCCTCAATAATTGGACTAATGACCCCTTCTCGAACTCAAATCATGATGCCAATCATCTGAGTTTTCTCCATAATTTATGCTAATTTGTGAAAAAAGAGCTCATCATTCGGATAAGTATTGATGGAGTTATTAATTTTCAACTTTGCACGATGTTTGAGAAATTAGTAAAATATCCTTCCATTGTCAAAAGAGCCTGAGACTTGGTTTTGAACTACTCCTAATTTTATCTTTCTAAAACAATTACCTGAAGTATGGTCAGAAGACTGAAACTTAAAGAAATTGACGAAAGGGCAGCTCTGAGAGTGGAGCCTTCGGCTTAATTTGTTTGAACACAGGAAAACTTAGTTAGTCTCAACATAGTAAGGATTGAAAGACTAAGAGCTCGTTCTTAATTCTATGGGTGCTGGTTCATGGCCGTTCTTAGTTAGTGGAGCAATTTGTCTAGTTAATTCTATTAACGAATGAGGCCTTACCCTGTAAACTAGCTATGTGGAGCTAACCCTCCAAAGCTAGATTCTTAGAGGGACTATAGCGTTCTAGGCCACAAAAGTTTGAGGCAATAGCAGGTCTGTGATGCCCTTAGATGTTCTAGGCCACATGCACGCTACACTGATGTATTCAACAAGTCTATAGCCTTGGTCGATAGACCCGGGTAATCTTTAAAATTTCATTATGATCGGGATAGATCATTGCAATTATTGGTCTTCAACGAGGAATTCCTAGTAAGCGTGAGTCATCAGTTCGCATTGACTCCATCCCTACCCTTTGTACACATTGCCCGATGCTTCTACAGATTGAATGGTTCGGTGAAGTATTCAGATTGCAGCGATGTGGGTGGTTTCTTGTCGGCAATGTTATGAGAAGTCCACTGAACCTTATCATTTAGAGGAAGGAGAAGTCATAACAAGGTTTTCGTAGGTAAACTTGCAGAAGGATCATTGTAAAAAATTTTTAAGCAGAGCGACCCATGGACATGTTGAAGTAATCATCTCTGGTGCAGTGCCTAGCACCAATAGTGTCGTTCCCAGTAGCTCCTAAGCGCGCCCCAGCATGTCCCATGTCATGCCTAGCGCATCCCAGCAGTGTCTGTGTCACACCCAACAGTGCCTGGGTCACTCCCTAGCTCACCCCAGCACTACCCTTCTTGGTCCCTGTGTGCCCCAGCAATGCCTAGCAGCTCCCTTGTCCTGCCAGGCAGCACCCAAGTCATGCCAGGGTCATTCCTCAGTGTTGCCATGTCATGCCTTTGTTGTGCCCAATGCGCCGCCAAAATGCACTTATTGTGCCAGGGTTGACACGGAGGCTTTACAAAGCCTTGTCGTGCCACACAGTTCCCAACAACATGGCATGTATTTGGTGATGCTTGCTCGTCCGTGGATTTTGCCCCTCATTGCGACGGCCCGAATTTAAGGGGTATCATGTGGTCTCATCATGACATGTCTCGCCAATACACACAGTCATGGGGTAGAGATCTTCTGCCTATGCCTTGCCCATTTGTTTTTAGATATCATCCCAATAATCTTGGCCTCAGCTCTCCGTGCATGCTTTGAATAGGAAAACACTACTTTTTCTAGTGAATACGGATTTTTACGCATTTTATGCCTTCAACAATTGGACTTATGACACCTTCCCAAACTCAAATCATGATGCCAATATATCTGAATTTCCTCCACAATTTATGCTAATTTTTGAAAAGAAAAGCTTGTCAATCGGACAAGTCTTGATGGAGTTTTTAATTTTCAAAGTTGCATGATGTTTGAGAAATTATTAAAATAACCGCCCGTTGTCGAAAAAACCCAAGATTTCATTTTAAGCTACTCGTAATTTTTATCTTTCTAACAAAAAAAGCACATAAAAACGTTATTGACAACTACAAAATACCCCATTGTGAAAGTTGGGGGATCCAATGTTTACTCCTACCAAGGCCAAAAAGGCCCATAAGCCTTTATATGGGGGAGCTGCTTCACTGCTAAGGCGTGCCGACGCTACCACCCACGCATGTCACCATGTCACGCCATGCATGGTGCTGTGTGTTTCGTGTTGCTCATACATGTTCCACAACACTGAGATTTCACGGCCCGGGTTTCCATGCACTTGGTGTATACCGCTCGTACGCTCGGTTTGTCCCATCTATCATTGCTATGCTGAAGGTGCATGTCAGCACCCCATGCATCATGCTACATGTCCCGTGTTGTTCATACGTGTTTTGCCAAGCCATGGTTTTATGGCTCGGGTTTGCATCCGGTGCATTTCAAATGTGTGCTTGGGTTGTCTCAACTAACAGTGTCTTGCTACATGTGCACGTTGGCATGCCTTGCATGATGCTGCATGTGCTTTGTTGTTCATACGTGGTTGTGACGGGTAGGATAGTGGCGATGATGCTGCATTTCAAATATAGCTTTGATGCTGACGATGCATCATTCAAATTTTTTCCCCTATCAACTTTCGATGGTAGATAGTGGCCTACTATGGTTGTGACGGGTGATAGAGAAATAGGGTTTGATTCTAGAAAGGAAGCCTGAGAAATGGCTACCACATCTAAGGAAGGCAGCAGGCATGCAAATTATACTATCCTGACACGGGACGTAGTGACAATAAATAACAATACCATGCTCATTTAGTTTGGCAATTGGAAAGAGTACAATCTAAATCCCTTAATGAGGCTCCATTTGTGACGGAACGAATCCTTATCCTTTAAAGACCTTCCGTCAATTAACAAATAAAACTAATAGTTGCGAAATCCACAGAAATTTTGGCAGAGTTTCCTCTGCAATTTGACTGTAACAAAAAATACAACCTATTTGATTCATACCTGTACAAGCACACAACTAAGCCAATACCATAAATTCTCCTACAACACAAATACACAGGACTACAGATGGCTATACCATCCATAGCTCAAATAATATAATCCTATCCGCTATATCAAGAAATACATAAGGGATGCCAACTAGGATCTTCACATAGCCAAAATAAAATAACGGAAGCAGCTATAACCATATCAAGAACCTACGGAAGCAATAGATCACTATTTCATCACATGTATCATGCACATTTAATACACAAGATTCATATATATATAATTCATATACTAAATCCAGCATTTAAATTCAAGCGACTTCCTTCTAAGGTCTCCAAAATATCTTCCCGTATCCAAAGATCTTCAGGCAGAACTTTAACTAATCTTTCTCGTCAGAACGGCGCACTTCGAACGCTGACCTATCAGATTCAATTATTCTCCAAAATTTCATAACCTTTAATTAATTTTTTTATCGTTCCTGTATTACCCAAAATTACTCAGAATAATAAATAATCATAATTTCATCAGATAAAAATATTTCGAGATATTACACCATTGGAGGGCAAGTCTAGTTCCAGCAGCTACGCTAATTCCAGCTCCAATAGCATATATTTAAGTTGTTGCTGTTAAAAAGCTTGTAGTTTGACCATGGGATGGAGTGACTGGTCCGCCTCTGGCGAGCACTGAATGTCTAGTCCCTTCTGCCGATGATGCATACATGGCCTTAATTGTCCGGGTTATCCCTCCAGTGCTGTTACTTTGCAGAAATTGGAGGGCTCAAACTAGGCCTAAGCTCTGGATACATTTGCATGGGGTAACATCATAGGATTTCAGTCCTATTGTATAGGCCTTTGGGATCAGAGTAATAATTAATAGGGATAGTCAGGGGGATTCACATTTCATTGTTAGAGGTGAAAGTATTGGATTTATCAAAGACGAACAGCTGTGAAAGTATTTGCCAAGGATGTTTCCATTAATCAAGAACAAAAGTTGGGGGCTCAAAGATGATCTGATACCGTCCTAGCCTCAACCATAAACGATGTCGACCTTGGATCGGTAGATGTTACTTTTAGGATGCCGTCAACACCTTATGAGAAATAAAAGTTTTTGGGTTACGAGGAGAGTATGGTCGCAAGGCTGAAACTTAAAGGAATTTACGGAATGACAACTCTAGGAGAGGAGCCTGTGGATTAATTTGACTCAACACAAAAAAACTTATTAGGTTCAGACATAGTAAGGATTGACAGACATATAGCTCTTTCTTAATTGTATTGGTGGGGGTGCTTGGCCGTTCTTAGTTGGTGGAGTGATTTGTCTGGTTAATTCCATTAACAAATGAGACCTCAACTTGCTAACTAGCTAAGTGGACCTATCCCCTACATCCAAACCCCATGGTTAATGTCGCTGTTTGGAATATTCGTGGACTTAATGGGCCAATCAAAGCCCATGAAGTCAAGAACGCTATTCGGTCCTCACGTTGCTCTATCTTTGGCCTTGTGGAGACTAGGGTCAGAGAAAATAAGGCATCTCATATCTCTAATAAGTTGATGCCTTCTTGGAAGTGGGCGATGAATTATTCGAAAAGTCCTTCTGGTCGAATTTGGATTGGATGGGATGATTCCTATGTTGCATTAGACAT
>JAODPA010117318.1:0-18636 GCA_025585075.1 Nepenthes mirabilis
CGCACTTAAAAATTACACTTATCATTTATAGGTATAAAAGAAAATAGTATTCGATCCCATCTATATAGAATAATTCATAGACGACTTATTTATAAGTCTAAATAATAATGTTTTTGTCTAAACTTTTTAGAATTATGTGTATCTCTTTCTAATGGGTCCTGGAACCCTAGGCCCAAAATCGCAGACGCAGGCCCAAAGAGTCACGTAAGAAGGCTGGCCCAAAAGACCCGATCAAATCCAAATGGCTAACTTGTTTCCGAGCGCCTGGCAACCCGGACGGACGCGGAGATCCGTTTGAGGACGGGCACAACCAGAAAAGCCAAAATGACCCAGGCGCCAACTCAGACAGCTTGCGCGGCGCATGCTGTCACAAGCGACCAACGGCTCCTAACACGCCGTACCTGCAGGCCATGCGCCTCTGATCGCCGCATCTGCAGACTGTGACAGGTGTCCCTGTCACAGCCGCATCCACAGTAATGGCGATGGTGGCAGGCAACTCTGACACGCCAGCGCCACGTGCCGTCTCTTTTACGGCATCGCGTTCCTTATAAATACCCTACTTCAGCAACTGAAAAAGGACTTTTTTCTGGATCCATTTACTTATACTCGAGCGAGAACCCTCCAAAGAAAAACTAAGGCAAAGAGAGGAGAGAAAAGAGAGAAGTTCATCTTCCTTACGCTGTAACATCCTGAGAACGGGAAAGCTTCCCAGGCACTCATTGTATCTCCTCTTTATCATAGTGAGATTTCTCGGACTGCTCGTCCGCTGCCGTGGTTTTTCACCCCTCGACAGATCAAGGGGTTTTCCATGTAAATAGGCGCGTTCTCCCACTGTTCCCGTACTTTTCTCTCTTCATTCGACTTCTGCTTATTTTGTGTTGCTCTAATCTGCCTGTCCGTGCGCTTAAAGAGCTGCTCGCACTCGATTTAACGTACGACCAGATTCACAGGACGCAACATTGGCGCCGTCTGTGGGAAGCGACCGAAAGTCTGCTTTTCACATCTTCTACAAGTACACGACAACACGAGCTTCAAATCTCCAAATGGTGAACACAAGGGCGCAGGCGAGCGCAGCCCCCAAAGAAGTGGCCTCACAAGGCGGTGGCGCTAACCCCTGTGCTGGGGTTGAGGATCATCCCGATCCAGTGGTGAGGGGCTTGGCCGCCCAGGTAGCCGGCATGTCACAGGCCTTCGTTGCCCTCTGCTCCAAAATTGACCAGCTTAAGCCGGCGGCTCCCGACAGGGCCTCCCAGGCTGAGGCGCCACAAGCTGGGAGCGCAGGAGGCAGTCGCCGCAAAAGACCTCCTAGTCGGCGAGAACACCCGAGGACCCAGGTGGCCTCCAGCAGCAGAGCACCACGAAGGGTCGAGGACCAACCAGGTCCTCGGGTTCAAGGAGAAAGCCCCGAGAGGTGCCATTCTGAGGCCCAACGGAACCGCCGCGACCACGACGATCAAGAGGCGGTTCCTCGAGATGCTCTCCCAAGAGGAGCCCGCACGGTCCCAGAGCGCTGTGCAGTTCAGGAGCCTTACGAGTTAAGGCACTACATGAACGAGAGAAGGACGGCTGCCCCACCGCGAGTGGAGGCCAGACCGAAAAGAGGATGGAATCTGATGCTGCGTGAGAGCAGCGGAGGAGGAGCTAACGCACTCCAATCCCCGTTTTCCATGGAGATTAGGACGAGGACGCTCCCCCGAAAGTTTAAGATGCCCAGCCTGGAGTTGTACGACGGCAGCGGTGATCCCATGGATCACCTTAATCATTTCTGGGAGCACCTGAGCCTCTAGGGCCTGGACAAGACAACCATGTGCCAGTGCTTTCCTCTGACTCTAAAGGGGGATGCACGGATATGGTTTTACGGAATACCCGCGGACTCTATCCGTAATTTTGGAGACCTGGTGACGGCTTTCCTGTCCCAGTTTGCCTCTAGCAGAAGAGTGGAGAAACAGCCCTGGCACCTCACTCGAATCAAGCAGGGGGCCAGGGAGAGCTTGAGGGGATTCCTGACACGGTTTGCAGTGGAAGCCAGGCAGATCCCGAGGCTAACCGACGAGGTAAAGCTGAACGCCTTCCTCTCGGGCCTCGAAGGGGGTGCTTTCTTTAAGCACCTCATCCACAAAGGCCCGCAAACCTTCATAGAGGCTGAGGCTGTAGCCAGAGCTTACATCGCGGCCGAAGAGGCCAACGACGCCAAAAGGTCTGAGAGGGACGAGCACCCTCAGCAGAAGGCCGCGGAGGGAAAAAGGAAATCTGGGGACTACCAAAGCCCCCAGACATCAAAGAAACACCATAAGGCCGAGCGGAGCTCTTGGGGAGAGCCACGACCAATCCATCTCACGCCGCTGAACGACACCCGCACCAATATCCTCATGCAGATTCGGGGAGAAAAATTCCTGAAGTGGCCTAAGCAACTGAAGAACCCGGACGGTGGGGACCAATCGAAATATTGCGACTTCCACCGCTCCGGGGGTCACAGCACGGAGGACTGCAGGACCCTGCAAAGGGAGATTGAAGAGCTTATCCGGAGAGGACACCTCAGCCGTTTCCTTCAGAGGCCAGGACAAGCCTCGGGGCCCGAGGACGGTGGAAACACAGAGCCCCCCAGGAACCGAGTGGCTGCGGGGGTCATGAACATGATCTCCAGCCGACCGGCTGGGGGAGACGGGCGTGAGCTTACAGCGGCGAAGAGGCCAAAGACGGGGCATGGGAGTGAAGACGATGTTATCTGCTTTAGCAGTAGGGACTTAGACCATGTAACTTCTCCTCACTCCGACCCTCTGGTTGTAACCGCACTCGTTTCAGATGGGGTAAATGACTACCAGATGAAACGAGTATTTGTTGATAATGGAAGCTCTCGCAATTTGCTGTATCTTGATGCTTTCTTCAAATTAGGGCTTAAGAAGAATCGAATGAAAGCGCCGGAAGGGCCACTTTACAGGCTGGACAACGAGCCAGTGCCCGTCCAGGGCATCATCCAGTTGGAGGTGACCCTGTGAACGTATCTGTGAACAGCATCGAAGGTCCTCACCTTCCTCGTTGTGGACCTGCCCTCGGTCTATAACGCGATACTCGGACGGCCTTGCTTGGCCGTGTTTAACTCGGTAACCTCCATCCCACATCTTAAGATGAAGTTCCCCACCCCGTGTGGGGTAGGAGAGGTCCTCGGGGACCAGTCAACCGGACGAATGTGTTACTTGGTACAGACCGAGCAAGCAACGCTTCCGCAACCCATAGAAGACCTCGACCTCAGGGACGAGGCAACACTGCAACACGCTCAGCCAGGAGAACCTGTAGTCCGAGTCCCGGTGGATCCCACGGATCAGGAGAAGTATGTCCAAATAGGGAGCTCACTCTCAGAGACAGTAAGGGACCAACTCGTCAGTTTTCTGTGGGAGAACTCGGACGTGTTCGCATGGTCCCCCAGTGACATGCCCGGGATCTCACCCGAGGTCATCGTCCACAAGTTGGGCGTCGATCCTCGGCATAAGCCGATTAGTCAGAAGCACAGAAACTATTTCACAGAGAAGTTGGTGGCCGTCTGTGAGGAAGTCAAGAAACTCCTGGACGCTCTATTTGTCCGAGAGGTCCAGTACCCGGACTTGTTTGCCAACATTGTCATGGTGAAAAAGAGCAATGGGAAGTGAAGGATGTGCGTGGACTTCACCGACCTCAACAAGGCGTGCCCTAAAGACAGCTTCCCATTGCCCAGGATCGACCACCTTGTGGACTCGACGTTCGGCCATGAGCTTTTGAGCTTCATGGATGCATATTCCGGGTACAACCAGATCAAAATGAGCCCCAAGGAAGAGGAGCATACGTCATTCATGACGGATCAAGGGACATACTGTTATAAAGTAATGCCCTTTGGTCTCAAAAACACAGGGGCGACTTATCAACGGCTCGTGAATAAGATGTTCAAAGACCAGATGGGCAGAAACGTGGAGGTATACGTTGACGACATGCTCGTCAAGAGTAGGATGAGCGGCGACCACGTGAGGGACTTGGCTGAGACCTTCCGTGTGCTCAAAACCCACGGGATGAAACTCAACCCCAGTAAGTGCACTTTCGGTGTTGCTTCCGGAAAATTCTTGGGCTATATCGTATCACACCGAGGAATCGAGGCAAACCCAGAAAAGATCCAAGCGATCCTGGACATGCGGTCTCCGCGAACGGTGAAGGAGGTTCAGCAGCTTACTGGGCGAGTGGCCGCCCTCTCTCGCTTCCTAGCCAAATCGGCTGAGAAGCACCTGCCATTCTTCAAAGCCTTAAGAGGAACAAAATCCCGGGATTTCCGGTGGAGTGATGACTGCGAGGAGGCATTCCAAGGACTCAAGAGCTACCTCTCGAGTCCGCCCCTCCTAGCACCTCCTCAGCAGGGCGAGGAGCTATACTTGTACCTCTTCTTGTCCGACGCAGCGCTGAGCTCGGTGTTGGTACGAGAGCAGCACGGCAAGTAGCAGCCCGTATATTATGTCAGCAAGACCCTCGCGGGCGCCGAGACCAGGTATCCCCTGACGAAGCCTCGTATTTCTTTAGCTAACTATAATCTGACTAACAGAGCATCGTATTTAGCCACGTTGTTGGTTGTTGGGAACGAAAGTTTTAGCGAGTACGGTATTTTCAAACCTTTCGGAGTTTTTAACACCACTCCGACTCCATTGCCAGATTGTGTGGATGATTTGTCTACATGCATAGTCTATACAGCAGGTAATTTAGTACGGCCAATGTCTTAATCTTCCATTTCATTATTTTGGGTTAGAACCGAAGTTTCGACTAGAAAGTCGGCTAAGGCTTGCCCTTTGATAGATGGTCTTGGCCTGTATTCAATGTCGAATTCTCCGAATTCGATCGTCCATTTGACCAGCCTTCCAGATGCATCAAATTTTTGTAATATTTTCTTGAGGGGTTGATCCGTGAGGACGATTATCTTATGAGCATGAAAATATGGCCTTAGTTTTCTCGCTGAATAAACGAGTGCTAATACTATCTTTTCAGCATGTGTATAGCGACTTTCTATGTTTGACAGCGTTTTACTAACGTAATAAATCGGCTGCTTCACATCTGCCCATTGTTGGATCAAGACTGAACTTAATGCCACATCAGAAACTGTTAGATATAAAAATAATTCTTCTCCATCTCGCGGTGATGCTAGGAGAGGAGGGTTGGCTAAATACTCTTTTAAATCTTAAAAGGCTGTCTGGCATTCTTCAGTCCACTGAACACCATTTGTTTTTGTTCCCCTTAAGGCTCTAAAAAATGGAAGGTATTTTTCTGCCGACTTGGATAAGAAACGAGAGAGTGCAGCGAGTCTTCCGGTGAGCCGTTAAACTTCTTTAATGGTTTTGGGCGGACTAATATCTGCAATCGCCTTTATCTTTTTAGGATTGGCTTCAACTCCTCGTTTTGAAACTATAAATCCCAAGAACTTACCCGAAGATACTCCGCAAATGCACTTATTTTGATTTAATTTTATACGGTGTTTTCGAAGCACTTCAAAGGCTTCTTCTAAATCCGTGGTATGATCGTCTATGAATTTACTTTAACAAGCATATCATCCACATACACTTCCATATTTCGGCCGATTTGAGTTACAAATATTTTGTTCACTAACCGATGGTATGTGGCGCCAACATTCTTCAGGCCAAACGGTATTACTTTGTAGCAATAAGTTCCTTGGTCGGTTATAAAAAATGTATGTTCTTCGTCTTCCGGACACATGCCAATCTGGTTGTAACCAGAGTATGCGTCCATGAAATTGAGTAATTTATGTCCGGATGTTGAATCTACCAACAAATCAATTATTGGTAAAGGAAATGTAATGTATCAAATTTTTGGGATCTTCTGTCATCAAAAATATAAGGACCAAATTCTTTTGTGGCGAGAGAATGGCAAAAAGGTAAAGGGAAACTTTTCGGTCAATGCCTATTGACCGAAAAACGTGAGGAAAAGCGTAACCGGTCAACGCTAGTTGACCGGAAACTTGAAGGAAAGCTTATCCGGTCAACACCTGTTGACCGAAAGGAAAAAAGGAGGCCGGAAGTGTCGAGACGAGAGCGAGCCATGAAGGCCGGCCGTGTAACCCAACTTACAGTTAATGCAGCCTTGACCATATTCTAAATAGGCATAATTTCGGAGACCATGAACAGTAAATTCCGGAGACGTTTGGAGAATGAAGTTTCCGGAGACCTTGATCTCCGGAGATGATTGAAACTTGGAGACGTTCTTTTGAAGATCACGATTTCGGAGGCCTTGTTTTCGAAGAACATTCTGGAGACGATTAAGGAGTTTTTTCCGGAGACATTTCCGGAGGCCTTGTTTCCGGAAACGATAATTCCGGAAACCTTAGACGCTGAATTTGGAGACTTTCGTTCCAGAGACCTTGATCTCTGAAAATGTTGAAATTGAAGACTTAAGTTCCAAAGACCTTGATCTCTGGAGATGTTGAATTTGGGGACTTAATTTTCGAAGATAAAATTCGGAAGAGACTGACGAGTTTTCCGAAGAAGTTTTTCAGAAAGAATGAAAATCTTCCGGAAACCTTTCCGAAGACCACTTCCGGAGACCATTCCGGGAGACCTTTTTTCGGAAGCCATTCAGATGGCTTCCGGAGGCGGTAAACGTGAGACGAAACTTTTTGGTCAACGTCAATTGACCAAAAATAATAAAGCCCTTATAAAAAGTAAGGTTAGGAAGACCATACCTAAGTAGGTAGCCGACTTTTAGCCACTCCCAAAGTGGTTGACCTGTCCTACCTACTACCGTCAGACCAAAGGCTCATAAATAAAGAACTAGAGAGTGTAAGGAAAAAGGCTAGGAAGAGACTCTGGGCCGAGTGTTTTAGTGAATGAACCCAGAATTTCGAGACGAAGTAAAGAGATTCATGTAAGTGTACCCCCCTTAAATTCATGATTTACTATAAGCGTACTCATCTTTCTGTAGTTCACATTTGTAATGTAAGTATGTCTGATTTTTGATGAACTTATGTTACGGTATGCATGATATTTATTCTGATCATCTGAATTTCTGTTAATGCCATGTTTAAAGGAAGCTACGTTATGTGTTTTCATAAAGATTTTCGTTTAACTTACTTACTTGCATGAATTCTGGCCATGAATAAGTTTATAAGATATCTAATCTGAATATACGTAAAAGAACTCCGGTTCTGATAAAAGGCCTCCGACTTTTGAGAAAAAACCTCCAACTTTTGATATATGACCTTTGGCTTTTGATATATGACATCTGGCTTGTTAAAGACCTCCGGCTTATTAAAGAAAAGTTATTCAGCTTTTGATCAATGACCTCCAACTTTTGACATAAGACCTCCAACTTTGATAAATGAGACCTCCGGCACTTTGAAAAAAGATCTTCGATTTTAAGATATTAAAGGAAAGGCTTTACGAACTTTAATTGTTTGAAATTAAGAACAAATGCTACAAGAACAAGAAAAAATATATGTAATCCGCACAGCAAGTGAAACCTTATGACTTCCGACTTTTGAACTGTGATAGATGGTCATCGAAAGATATGAATTAAGAACCGAATTTCCATTAAGCTTGCTGTTAAAATTAGATGAAGGATATTGAAGTGACACGTGAGGACTGTCCCTGGGCCATGGGGGAAATTTTGGTGGTAGAAGGCTTATGGACTACGGCCCCGTATGTCGGGTAAAAGACATTACCGCCTACCTCTTGGAGTATAAAAGGAGGATACGGCTTTAGGTTGTGGGGTATTACACAACCCTTCCTCGATGTTGTCCACTCCCGTCCGGTCCCTAAAGATGATAAGAATTTCGTACTGTTTTATGAATTTTCTGAAGACAAGATAATAAGAATAAGAACAAAGATTTCAGAACTTAAGAAGAATTGATATGGTGATTTTCGTATGCTAAGTTTATGTTACTTTGATCCAATGATATGTATGTTAATGTTTTATGCATATGGGTACTTTGTTGGGATTTGTAGCTCACTCTTACTGTTTTTCAGATGATGAGAAGCTTATGGAGGATGAAATTAAATAGAGTCATATGGTGTAGTTAGACGACATAGTTGGCCGGAGCTGATCAGCGAAGCAATGAAGGGATTGATGTATTTTCTTTTGATATTTTGGGAAGGGCTTGTAAAATATTTTCTCTGTAAAAGAATTAATGGATGCTAGTATGTTTTCGTAATTATAATATGGGAAAATGAAGTTAACTTTTCTGGTAGCATCTCATTTCATGTCAAGGTCTTCATGTCCGACCAACCTTAATGTTGGCCGGTTAGGTATAAGGTTAAACTTTGATGGCCAATTCAAGGAGTTCGACCTTAAGCGATCCTGTGTATGTGATGTATAGTATATATAAAAGAAAAGAAAAATTTTTATATCCACTTAGTTAGTATTTATATCATATATGTTGTAAAGGTTAGACTTGACGGCGGCCGTATGTGGTGGAATACGTCCGGGGCCGTCACAACTGGTAACAGAGAGAACTAAGATGCTTTAGGTTCAATTTAAATCGATACGAAAACTTAGGACAAGATTAGTTAAGGCTGAATGGGGTTAGCATTACTTATGCTTAGGACGGAGTACTATATGTTAGTCGCCTTTGGCTAGTAGTCTGACCAAAATATCTTTTTTAGAAATTAAAGTCATTGCTGAGGAAATGTCTAATAGAGAAAAATGAGCCTTCCGGACTAACAACCCTTCGGACCCGGAGACAAAGTACTTGAATCTACTGGACAGGATGGCTGATGCCATAGAAGCCTTTGCTCCACCAACTCCGATGACCGCCCCAATTCCTATTCATCAGGAGATGTCGGTCTACGATCACTTTATCAATGAGCGAATTTCTGAATTTTTCGGAGAACCTGACCCGTTGAAGGCGGACACCTGGATCCAACGATTAAAGAAGGTGTTCGCAGTGATTAAGTGTCTTGTTAGAGATAAGGTCCTATTTGCCACCCATAAGCTGGTGGGTGTGGCCCACCACTGGTGGGAGATGCAGAAGAGAGTCGTCGAAGTGCTAGAGAGGGAAATTACTTGGAGAATGTTTGAAGCAGTATTCTTGGAGAAATACTTTTCTGCTAACCTTCACGGTCAGAAGGAAGATGGATTCCTTCGCTTAAGCCAAGGCACTCGCACCGTGGTCGAGTATGATGCAAAATTTACGGAACTGTCCCGCTATACTCCTTATATGGTGGAAGATCAAGAGAGAAAGGTTAGAAGGTTCTTTCAAGGATTAAGAGATGACATTAGGAGACATCTCTCAACCTTGAAGGTGGCTACGCATGGAGAGGTGTTAAAAGGGCTATTATTTATGAGAATGAGTTGGAAAGAGGAGAATTCTTTAGACAGAGGACTTTCAATCAGGTTTTAAGAGTCAGTGCTAGTGGAGGACCTTCAAAGAAGGCAAAACCGTTAAGGTCCAGTAGGGAGCAGGACCAATCTGTACAGACTTTCCAAGTATCCAACAATCCATGTGCTCATTGCGGAAGGTTGCATGAAGGGAAGCCATATTATAAGAAGTTGGGAGTCTGTTACAACTGTGGCCAGGGTGGACACATGATCAAGGACTACCCACTCACCAAGAGAGCCCCAGAATTTAAGTCCCCCGTTCCAACCAAGGTGTTCCCTGTTTCTGCAAAGGAGGCCGAAGCCTCTACTGAGATAGTGGAAGGTACACTTTCTATCTGTGGCAATTTTAGTCATGTGCTCTATGACTCAGGATCCACCCACTCGTTTGTTTCCCATGATTATGTAAAATATCTTACGATACTCTCTCGAGTTCTTTGCTGTCCATTGATGATCGCCTCACCCACAGGGTCATTAGTAATTTTAGATGTTATGTACCCGGAGTGCCCAGTCGAGTTGAATGGATTCTTAATGCCCGTTAACCTAATTTTACTAGAGATGAAGGACTTTGATGCAATCCTAGGAATGGATTGGTTGGCAAGGTATCATGCCAGTATCGATTGTTTCTGAAAAAGAGTAAAATTCGCTATCCCTGAAAACAGACCCTTCTATATTCAAGGAGTTCGGCGGAAGAAAGCATCCTGCTTCATTTCGGCCCTCTATGCCTGGCACTTGATTAGTAATGGGTGCCAAGCCTACCTAGCCTTCGCTAGTGTGACTGAGGGTCAAGGAACTCTTGCCAAAGAGATTCCTGTGGTATGTGAGTTCAACGACCTATTCCCTGATGAATTACCTGAGCTGCCACCCAGACGAGAGATAGAATTTGAAATAGAATTGGTGTCAGGATCAGCGCCAATATCTAAATCGCCATATAAGATGGCGCCTGTTGAATTTAAGGAGTTAAAACAGCAATTATAGGAGTTATTAGATAAGGATTTCATCCGGCCAAGTATGCCTCCATGGGGTGTACCGGTCCTATTTGTAAGAAAGAAGGATGAAACCTTAAGGTTGTGCGTGGATTATTGAGAGTTGAACAAGATTACCATTAAGAATAAATATCCCTTACCAAGGATAGACGACCTCTTTGATCAGTTGTAAGGAGCTTGCGTATTCTCAAAAATCGACCTTTGATTCGGTTATCATCAGCTTCGAATCAGAAAGGATGATGTAGCAAAGACTACCTTCTGAACTAGATATGAGCATTATGAATTTGTAGTGATGTCATTTGGATTAACTAACGCTCTAGCTGCATTTATGGACTTGATGAACCGAATTTTTTAGCCCTATTTGGATAAATTTGTGATAGTCTTTATTGATGACATCCTTATTTATTCGAAGAGTCATGAGGATCATGAGGAGTATTTAATGATTACACTTCTGATTCTTAGGGAACACCGACTGTTCGTCAAATTAAATAAGTGCGAATTCTGGTTAGAGAAAGTGGAATTCCTTGGGCACATCATTTCCAAGGAGGAGATTTCTGTCGACTATAAGAAGGTGGAGGCAGTGGTGAAATGGAACAGGCCAACCTCTGTGACCGAGGTATGAAACTTCTTAGGCATGGCCGGATATTACCGACGATTTGTGAAAAACTTTTCCTGAATTGCCTTGCCCCTCACGTAACTAACAAAGAAAGAGGTTAAGTTTGAGAGGACTGATGACTGTGAAGGGAGCTTTCAGGTACTAAAAGACCGGCTAACTTCTGCACCTGTCCTGACCATTCCGGATGAATAGGAGGACTAATTGTCTATTATGATGCCTCAAAGTTTGGGTTGGGCTGTATTTTAATACAGCACGGAAGGGTAGTTGCCTATGGATCGCGTCAGTTAAAGGATCATGAAAGGAATTACCCAACTTACGATCTAGAATTGGCCGCAGTAGTATTTACGCTAAAAATCTGGAGACATTACCTGTATGGCGAGAGATTCTTGGTCTACTCCGATCATAAAAGTTTAAAGTATTTATTCTCTCAAAAAGAACTGAACATGCGACAGCGAATGTGGATTGAATTTCTGAAGGATTATGACTGTGAAATTTAATACGAGCCGGGTAAGGCCAATATAGTCGCCGATGTGCTAAGTCGACAACCGAGTGTCTTGGCAAGAATGTAGGTCAAGCAAATGGAGATGTTGGACTGTTTAATATACTATGATATCCAACGATATGTTCAAGAAAAGCGAATGATTTTAGCATACCTTCAAGTCCAGCAGAGGTGATAAATGAGGTTAAGGGATGGTAGGTGAATGATTCTTTTCTTATGAATATCATGAGTGATCTGAACAAAGATTTCTGAAGTAATTTTTATGTTAGGCTGGATGGAGCATTGAGGTTTAGGGATCGATTATGTGTGCCGAACGACAAGGAATTGAAAGAGAAAATTTTGAAGGAAGCCCATCGATCACGATATACAATCCACCCAGGAGTCAATAAAATGTATCAGGACTTAAAGAAAACGTTCTAATAGAGGAATATGAAGAGGGACATCACAGCTTATGTAGAGAAATATCTTGTGTGCCAACAAGTGAAAGCAGAAAGGAAAAAGTCATCTGGGCTGTTACAACCAATGCCGCTTCCAGGTTAAAAATGGGAGGATATTGCCATGGATTTTGTGACCGGTCTACCAAGGATGCCAAGAAAACATGATGATGTTTGGGTTATAGTTGACCGGCTCACAAAGTCAGCCTATTTTCTAGCAATCCAGACGACTTACTCCCGTGATAAACTGGCCCAACTGTATGTGAACGAAGTCGTCAGGCTTCATGGTGTGCCTGCCTCTATTGTATCTGATAGGGACCCTCGTTTTGTTTTGAGGTTTTGGAAGAGTTTACACAAGGAATTGGGAACGGAATTAAAATTCAGTACCGCTTATCATCCGCAAACCGACGGTCAGTCAGAACGGATGATTCAGATCCTTGAGGATATGTTAAGGGCCTCGATCTTGGAAATAAAAGGGACTTGGGATAATTTCTTGGCCTTGGCAGAATTCACATATAATGACAGTTATCAGGTCAGTATAGGCATTGCCCCTTTTGAAACGTTGTATGGAAGGAGATGTAGATCACTGATTCATTAGGAGGGACCCGGAGATAAAAGAATTTTAGGTCCAGAAATTATTAGAGAGACGACAAAAAAGATAAAACTAGTACATAAGAATTTAAGGGTTTCCCAGAGCAGACAAAAGAGCTATGTAGATCAGAGGAGATCTGCATTGAAGTTTAACGAAGGTGACTTTGTACTGCTAAAGGTGTCTCCATCTAAAGGGACATCCAGATTCGGGGTAAGAGGAAAGCTGAAGCCACGATTTATTGGCTCCTGCGAGGTTTCAGAAAGGATCGGAGAGGTGGCCTGCAGACTGGTATTACCACCAAGCTTGGCGAAAGTACATGATGTGTTTCATGTATCAATGCTTAGGAAATATGGCCATGATCCTGCACATGTAATTGAGTTCGAGCCTTTGACAATTGACAAGGACTTATCCTACGTAGAGAAACCGATGCAGATTTTGGATCGAAAAGAATAAAGGTTATGTACAAAATCAATTTCCTTAATAAAGGTATTCTGGAAGAACCACTCGTCTGAAGATGCAACTTGGAAACCAGAGGAAGAGATTCGGTACAAGTATCACTACCTGCTTTCTTGAGGTTAGTAACTTCATTTAAAATTTCGAGGACGAAATTTCTATAAGTAGGGGAGAATTATAATGTATCAAAATTTTGGGATCTTCTATCATCGAAAATATAAGAACCAAATTCTTTTGTGGCGAGAGGATGGTAAAGAGGTAAAGGAAAACTTTCCGGTCAACGCCTGTTGACCAAAACACGTGAGGGAAAACGTAACCGGTCAACGCTAGTTGACCGAAAATGTGAAGGAAAGCTTATCCGGTCAACACCTGTTGACTGGAAGGAAAAAAGGAGGCCTGAAGTGTCGAGATGAGAGCGAGCCATGAACGCCGGCCGTGTAACCCAACTTACAGTTAACACGGCCTTGACCAAATTCTAAATAGGCATAATTTCGGAGACCATGAATAGTAAATTTCGGAGACGTTTGGAGAATGAAGCTTCCGGAGACCTTGATATCTGGAGACGATTGAAGCTTGGAGATGTTCTTCCGAAGACCACGATTTTGGAGGCCTTGTTTCCGAAGACCATTCCGAAGACGATTAAGGAGTTTTTCCCGGAGACCTTTTCGGAGGCCTTGCTTCCGGAGGCGATAATTCTGGAAACCTTAGCGCTAAATTTAGAGACTTTCGTCGCAGAGACCTTGATCTCCGGAGATGTTGAAAGTGAAGATTTAAGTTCCGGAGACCTTGATCTCTGGAGATGTCGTATTTGGGGACTTAGTTTTTAGAGACAAAATTCGGAAAAGACTGACGAGTTTTTCGGAGAAGTTTTTCAGAAAGAATGAAAATCTTCCGGAAACCTTTCCGAAGACCATTTCCAGAGACCATTCCCGGAGACCTTTTTTTGGAAGCCATTTAGACGGCTTCCGGAGGCGGTAAACGTGAGACAAAACTTTTCGGTCAACTCCAGTTGACCGGAAATAATAAAGCCATTATAAAAAGTAAGGTCAGGAAAACCATGTCTAAATAGGTAGCTGACTTTCAACCACCCCCAGAGTGGTTGACCGGCCCTACCTACTACTGTCAGACCAAAGGCTCATAAATAAAGAACTAGAGAGTGTAAGGAAAAAGATTAGGAAGAGACTCTGGGCCGAGTGTCTTAGTGAATGAACCCAGAATTTCGGGACGAAGTAAAGAGATTCAGGCAAGTGTACCCCCCTTAAATTCATGATTTACTATAAGCGTACTCATCTTTCTGTAGTTCATGTTTATAATGTATGTCTGATTTTTGATGAACTTATATTACGGTATTCATGATATTTGTTCTGATCATCTGAATTTCTGTTAATGTCATGTTTAAAGGAAACTCTGTTATGTGTTTTCATAAAGATCTTCGTTTTACCTTATTTGCATGAATTCTTGCCACGAACAAGTTTTTAAGATATCTAATTTGAATATGCGTAAAAGACCTCCTGCTTTGATAAAAGACCTCTAATTTTTGAGAAAAGACCTCCGGCTTTTGATATATGACCTTTGGATTTTGATATATGACCTCTGGCTTGTTAAAGAAAAGGTATTCAGCTTTTGATCAATGACTTCCGGCTTTTGACATAAGACCTACGACTTTGATAAATGAGACCTCTGACACTTTGATAAAAGATCTTTGGTTTTAGGACGTTAAAGAAAAGGCTTTACGGACTTCAATTGTTTGAAATTAAGAACAAAGGCTACAAGAACAAGGAAAAATGTATGTAATCCGGACAGCAAGTGGAACTCTATGACTTCTGACTTTTGAACTATGATAGATGGCCATCGAAAGATATGAACAAAGAACCGAGTTTTCATTAAACTTGCTATTAAAATTGGATGAAGGATATTGGAGTGACACGCAAGGACTGCCCCTGGGTCACGAGAAAAATTCTGGTGGCATAAGGCTTATGGACTACGACCCCGTATGCCGGGTAAAAGGCATTATCGCCCTTCTCTGGGAGTATAATAGGAGGATACGGCTTTAGGTTGTGGGGTAGCACACAACTCTTCCTCGTTATTGTCCGCTCCCGTCCGGTCCTTAAAGATGATAAGAATTTCGTACAGTTTTATGAAATTTCTAAAGACAAGATAATAAGAATAAGAATAAAGATTTCTGAATTTAAGAAGAAATGATATGGTGATTTTCATATGCTAAGTTTATGTTACTTTGATCCGATGATATCTATGTTAATGTTTTCTCCATGTGGGTACTTTGTTGGGTTTTGTAGCTCACTCTTACTGTTTTTCAGATGATGAGAAGCTTATGGAGGATGAAATTGAATAGAGTCATGTGGAGTAGCTAGATGGCATAGCTGGCCAGAACTGATCAACGAAGGAGTGAAGTGATTGATGTATTTTCTTTTAATGTTTTGGGAAGGACTCGTAAAATATTTCCGCCGTAAAAGAATTAATGAATGTTAGTATATTTCTGTAATTACAATATGGGAAAATGAAGTTGACTTTCCTTGTAGCATCTCATTTCATGTCATGGTCTTCATGTACGACCAACCTTAATATTGGCCGGTCAGGTATAAGGTTAAACTTTTATGGCCAACTCAAGGAGTTCGGCCTTAAACGATCCTGTGTACGCGATGTAAAGTATATATAAAAGAAAAGAAAAATTTTTATGTCCACCTAGTTAGTATTTATACCATATATGTTGTAAAGGTTAGGCTTGATGGTGGCCGTATGTGGTGAAATATGTCCGGGGCTGTCACAGGAAAACTGTCCTTAGGACAGGCCTTATTTATGTTGGTAAAATTAACACACATCCTTCATTTTTTGTTGCTTTTCTTTACCATAACTACATTTGAGAGCCAGTCTGAATACTGGACCTCTATGATGAAACTGGCATTTAGCAATTTTTTCACTTCTTCCCTAATTGCAATGAGTTTCTCAACCGAATAGTTCCTTCGGTTTTGCCTAATGGGTTTATGACTGGGATCCAAATACAATTTATAAACTATTATTTCGGTCGAAATTTTTGGCATATCAGATAATGTCCTGGCAAAAACATCCTAGTTCTGCCGAAGGAATCTATTAACCGACCTCAAACTGGTTCGGTCAATGAATTTCTTATTTGTATGCACTTTTTCGGACCTGTTGAATCCAATGAAATTAAATCAGTTACTTCTTCGGATTGGGCTTGTTGTAAGGCATTTTCGTCACGATAATCAAAATCTTCTACCGGCTGATATTGAACAGTTTGCTTGACTTGAGACAAATAACTTGTTCGGCGGATCACTTGATCTCCCAATATTTCTCCTACATTAAATGGCGTTGGAAACTTCATTCTTAAATGGGGAATGGATGTTACCGCACCAAATGTTGTTAGGTAAGGTCGACCAAGGATTGCATTATAAACAGAAGGCAGGTCGACTACCAGAAAGTTAAGTTTGTGAGATGCGGTTTTGGGATAAGTCCCTAATGTGACCTCCAATTGGACAGTTCCTTGGACAGTAACCGATTCATTTCCCACTCTATACAGTGGTCCACTAGTCGATCTGAATTTGTTCATTTTCAAACCCAATTTAATAAAGGTATCAAGATAAAGTAAATTGTTGGAGTTTTGATTATCTATAAATATCTGTTTCATCTGGTAATCTACATTACTATCTGAAACAAAGCTGATACAACCAATGGATCAGAGTGCGGCGACTGGACATGATCAATGTCTTCTTTATTAAAGCTAATCACATTATCATTTTCAAACTTTTATTTTTTACCACTCCTGCTGGCATCCGGTCAATCAGAGTTACGAGCTTTGGCCGGTCTAATAGTTATCATATTTACCACTCCGACGGTTACACGTTTTTTTGGTTGTGATTGCTCCCTTTCTTCTTCCTCCATCCCACTAGAGTTATGCTCTGGGTTTTTTACAAATTTTACGAGGTATTCCTTCCGAATTAGATTTTTAATTTCTCTTTGTAGAGTCCAACACTCTTCAGTACCATGTCCAAGGGAATGATGGTAGTGATAAAACTTACTTTTATCTCCACTTTCAGGATTCTTCGGGGCTCTTGGCCACTTAAATAATTTTTCCTCCCGTATCTGCATCAGAATGTTCGTTCTAGAATCGTTTAATGGAGTCAGATTAAAAGGTCTAAATTCCCTTCGTGCTTCGCCCATGAATTTCCTTCTGGGCTCTTTTGGATGATACCTTTTATCTTCTCTTTTTCTTTTATTTGGTGACCCTTGACGAGAAGGATTCATCTTAATGGACTTCTTAGCCTCGTTGGCCTCTTCGGCTGCCACGTATGTTCATGCAATAACTTCTACTTCTCTAAAAGTATGTGGATTCGTGTGGGCTAAATGTTTGAAAAATTCTCCTGGCTTCGGATTTGATATGAAAGTGTTTAATTTGACTTCGTCAGTGAGGCGTGGAATCCGACAAGCTTTAAAGGTAAACCTTGCCAAGTAACTCTTCAAACTTTCATTCGGACCTTGCTTGATTCGAGCCAAGTGTCGGGGCTGTTTTTCTATCCTCCGACTTGAGGCAAACTGAGAAAGAAAAGTATCTACTAATTCTTGGAACGACCGAATGGAATTGGAAGGCATTCGGTAGAATCAAATTCTTGCGTCCCCTTTCAGAGTTAAAAGGAAGCATTGACACATCATCATTTCATCTAAGCTTTGAAAGCTTAGTAGCGTTCGGAAGTGATCCATCGGAAATGATTGGAATCTTGAATTTTTGGGAAAGTGGACAAGTTCGTATCTCCGTCGTAAATGGGGATCTCCTCAAATCGTTAGTGCGTCTCTCAAATTTTTTCCCGAAAAGATAATTCCACATCTTTTCCAACTTCTTCTCCTTTCGAGAAATTGCGGCAGATTTTTTGGTATTGAGGTAAGTTCTCAACTCTTCCGGAGCTTCAAATTGGTGTGGTTGGATGTTTTCGCCAACCGGTGGCAAGTTGGAAGAAGCTTCCTCTTGGTTAAGAGGTCTTCTCTCACTTCGTGGATTTCGTCGTTCTGGGCTATCTTAAATGGGTCTTGGGCCCAATCGGCCTTTTAATCGAAATCGGCCTCTGCTTCTTTCTCTTGCAAACGTCCACTCTTGATCAGATATTCGCTGAACACGTCTGGCCGGTTTCTTTTTCTGCCTATTCCTCATAGAGGCGGGAATATGCGTTGTTGAAGAATGGGCGTCTAGTTTTTGACGTCCTACTCGTTCGCACAGAGTTTATAAAGTTTGAGACATATGATCCATCTGCATGTTCATTGCTGGTATGAGTGGAGTCTGTTGATTCTCTTCTTGCCCATGCAAAGGAGAGTTGTTCTCAGGAATGGCGTTCCTCATTGCGGAAGCACTTACATGAGTTCGGGTATTAACCATTTTTTTTAAACATTTTGTGGCAAAGCAAACTTTTAGTTGTTTCCCATAGACGGTGCCAATTTTGCGACTACGAATTCAGATTGAATTGGAATTGACTGATTCTCCGTTATTTTAACCCAAGACTTACATAACATCAAAGAAAACAAGAGAATCAAAGGGGCAAAAGGGAGCAATTCTCCAGCAGGCTCTCCGACGCTCAAATCAATAATATCCTTCTTTTATTTGAATCGGAAAGGAAAGATGTATATTTTAAGTGGGAATATTCGAAATCATCCTTGTTTTTTTTTTTTTTTTTTGAAGTCCCATGCCCTTCCCCTGAAGGATT
>JAODPA010117329.1:0-18627 GCA_025585075.1 Nepenthes mirabilis
CAATTTTATTCAAATCACAATCCAAATTCAAGGCATATGTCAATAATATTTTATTAGAATAATAATTTTATTATTCATTTAGGAGAAAAGAGAAGACAAAGTCAAGTTGGGGAGTAGGTGAAATAAGGGAGTGATTGTAGCTCCTTATGCAACACAAACATCAATCTCAATTAAACATTCTAACGGCCATATGTTTGGTTAGATGAAATCAGGTAAAATTTTCAATTTAGAAAATTTTTATTCTCTCATTTGATTTAAAGATTTAAATAAACATAGTTTTTATTTTAAATAAGAATAATGAACACCACTGAAAATATTATTTCATTTATTGCTAAAACCCGGAGGATATACATCTTCTCAATGGACTACTGCCCCTGCCCATCGACCACACCCAGTGGGCACTGCCGCCAGCTTGTTCCATTAGTTGAGGCTGTGGTGATAAATTAATTTTAAATATAATCTGTGTTTCCTACGCCGACAAAATAAAATAATATATATTCCACATGGTTCCTTTTTAATCTTTAGCATGTTACTCTTCTTTACCACCGAACGACTCGTTAGGCTCGAATTAAGCGTCAACTTGAGCAAGGACTGACGGTGCTAAAACATCGAAAACGTTTAGTGGACGGCTATAATTCAGACTAGATTTTGGGGCTCTAGCTTCCACCGTGTGGCAGTTGAACGAGGAGAATTAGCTATTCATATTTCAAATTAGAAAATATAAAAATACAAAAATACTTTTTTTTCACTTTTTTATAATTTTGAATATAAAAATATTCATATGGTAAATAAAAAAAAAGAAAAAGCACTAAAATCACATTTCTTTAAATTTTTTTATGCTTTTAACTTAACATAGAGGTGGAGGTGGCCTCCCCATCGCAACTCAGATTCCAGGCGCATCCTGCTGTTCCTTATACGGCAACGGGCATATACGGTAGGCTTCCTGTCTAGATTTTATTATATTCAGGGGCCAGAACATATGGTTTGTTTTGAGCAGCCCATTCCATTCCAAAAGCAGCAGCAGCCTATTTTGAATAATTGATCCATTGCATCACTTGCCCAAACAAAGAATGCCAGCCGCCCACTTTGTCCATATCCTTCTCCTACAGTATTCGTTTTCTGACTAGCTTCCCAGATGGAGGGCTTGCAAAACATGTCCATGGAGACAAACCCCAAAAACAGCAAGGAGACGAGGAGGTGGGACAGAAAGAAGATGAGCCTGCCCGGGTTAGACACATCCACCTTTGCACCTAGCCGCCAGACAGTTTCAGGCCCTCTGTTACTATTCCTTTATGGAGTTCCATCCAATATATGTTACTTAAAAAAATAAATAAATCAACACAATATAATCGTACTAGATACTGTACTGTATATGCTTAAAAAATACCAACTTACCAAATAGGACTTTACTCACAGAATTACGGATTATCAGTATCTTGCACTGTGGGATTGTTTCCCAGATAATAACCTTATTGCTTCATCCAGGACTGCCGCTTGTCAACCAAATTACCGAGGTCGTGGGCTTCAAACATCATTTAACCATAAACCACAAGCCCTAATTGGCTGATGGAGAAAGGCAAGTGAACCGTCAACATTGATTTGGATCCAAATCCAGCTCCACTGGTGTTCCATTCCCACTCAATCCATCGCTGGAACCAGAGGTGCCCCAGCAGTTTCTCAGTTGCCCCTAACGCCCTTTCACTATCTTCAAAATACCCCCTTTCCATTCCAATGCTAGCTACAGTGCTTCAACATCCCTCCATCATCCCAGATAAAACGATTTTGTAAAGGAGCATAACAGCAAGATCTTACAACTATTGGCTGATCATAAGGTTGTTCTTTGGGAAACAATCTAGACTACAGCATGCTGACAAGCAATTCTTCTTGGTTTGATGTCCCAATCATCATATATCCTGCAAAGTTGTTGTCCAAGTCAGTCAATAAGTGTGACTCTATGTGCATCAGGGGGAGGTTTGAGAAATAATGAGAGTATACTGTGGGTGAGTGATGTCATGTTTGCTAGGGTATCTTCTAAGGATTACCATGTTGTACAAACAAGTGTCTATATTTGTTCCACCACCAAATTCAAAGAGCTGTAGCAATTCTACGGAACGACCTCGGTTGGTTGGAAGTTTGCAAGAGGCACAATACGTTGGACAGTCCAATTAGATGGCATTTCTGTTCAATAGTGAGAGAGCCTACGAAGGACTACATAGGAAAGGGTGGCTTCGTAATAGAGTGAAAGCTGCCCAAGGAAGAAAGGGGATATTCTGCTGCCTAGAGAGAGTTTCCAAAATTGAATTGAATAGTCAAACAGAAACCAAGCACATGGAGGTTCTGCCATTTCATAGTCTGGAATTATGAAGTCAGAGATTGCCCTTGGACTATGCTGGCTAGGTTGAGCACTGGGATTATTAGGTGAGCATGGCAAACTTTGCTGGTTCAGTAGGCGATACCAAGAAGCCTAATTGTTGCAAATTCTTGAAATTCCTGTCGTTGAATGTCATTTATCTAACTCCTCAGCCAATTCCTATTGTTGCGGTCAGGTTAACAAGAACTAAATATTTCCAGGTAACAGATTGTGATTGGATTGGACAAATAAGATCGCCAATCAGATTGACCATCGGCTGCCAACCTTCTGATTGCATCACCAGTACTTGGACATCATCCATCGTTCCTTGTGGAACAATGCAGGTATCACGAAACTGCACTTGAGTAATACCAGGAATTTGTATCATTTTCTGATGCCATTAAGTAGGGTTTGTTATGGATAAATAAGATGGGGTAACGCCTACCCACCAGAACTTATATGTATGACTTTGTGGCTTTTATCATTTCTGCAAAATTTTTGTCAATTAGAGATGCTTACTTTCAGCAAATTTTCAAAGCTTATTGTTCTACTGTCAAAAATACTGTCGTCAAAAACTGTCATAAACAATCCTGTAGCCTGTATTGAACATAAGCAACCACACTGCATTACCCAAAACAATCATATTTCCGTTTGAAGCACCCCAGCTACAACCTCTTGGATTCAAGATTTGACCAAAAAGATACGGTCAATCAAGTCCTAATAGCATGGTTCCAACATATAAGCATAACACAACTACTAAAACTGAAAATCCAACCATAATATAAGATGATGTAGTAAGACTAAAACTGCAATATCAACAGACAAGAAATCCAACTTAAGAAAATCAAAGACATGATTTTATTCCAATTCAAAATCTATCAAAAACAACAGAGACAGCAACAAGGAAGGAAAGAAACAAGTGGGAGAATACGGAGCATGGCTAAACCAGGCTTCAATGTTATCACTACAAAGAATTAAAGATATAGAAAAGGTACTTCAACAAAATAGACAGGTATCACCTACGCAGTCATCAGAAAAGAAATATACCGATCTTCGCTAGAAGTTATATAATCCTTCCATCCCCGAATTCAAGTCAGGGGAAGCCTCTAACATTTCTTGCAGACAAAAGTTTTCAATGGAGCCAAATCCGTCAAGCAATCCATCAAAAAATCCATTATCCAAACCACTACAGTCTAAAACCGCCTCTGGCTGCGCCACCTCCTTCGCCAGGGGCTGGTTCCCATCCTCGTCCAACGCCGCCGCCCCTTTTGATTTATCATCATCAACAACAATTGCAGGCCTATGGCCTTCAAACAAGGCCATGTGCCCAAACAATTTATCCTTGCGCGAGAAGCTGGTTCCGCACGAGCACCGCCATTTTGACTCACCGCAATGCTTCATATGACTCTTCAGATCAGCCAAGACCGAGAATTTCTTTTTGTTGCATCGATTGCAAGAGTACATCTTCGGACAATGACTCCTCTTGAAATGATTCTTCACGCAGATCACCGATTTCAACGGCCTAAACTTCTTGTGCTGCTTGTTCCGATTACACCCGACGAATGGGCACGAAAATCTAGTTCTCCTGCTCATTTGAGGCGGTTCCGGAAAATTTTCCGGCTTCGCCAAGGCCTCCGCCGTCTTGAACTGGTCACCATGCGCGCGCATGTGCATCCTAAGATTCGCATCGCGCTTGAATCCCTTGCCGCATATATCGCAGAAGTGCATATGCTCCGCCAAAAGCTCCACCGCGTCCAGCTCAACTACTTCATACTCGTCGATTTCGCTCTCTCCTTCCAAATCCCCAAAGCTAGCCTCCATTTTCGGATGTTCAGCAATCTCATCAGCAACTATATTCGCGTCTGAGAAATTAGTGGAAAACAAACTCAGATTTTCCGACGGAAAAACGTGAGGTGGCAGATTAGGGATTTGGGAGGAAGCGAGAAGGGCTGCGCCGTTGACGATGACTTGGTGGATGGCGGAGACGAGCTCGGATGACACTGTCGCCATCTGGTCTTCAGCGAGGATGGTGTTCCCGTTGACTGAGTCGGAGAGGAATTGCTGTAGGGAGTCCATGCGCGATCTGACGGCTGAGAGATTCAGGAGCGGCACTGTTGGGTCGCTGGATGCAGCCGGGGGCTGACGGAACATATCTGCGGTGGCGACGGACGGCGAATATTCGGTCGGGAAGTAACTTGAGTCGCCGGGATCTGACATTATTTTAGTTTACGGGCCGAATAAAATAAGAAAGGCTGAAATGGTGCAACGGAATACTCCACACGCCTTCTGTATTATATATAAAACCATTTGACTTGGTGGAGTAGAGAAATCCAATAGCGCGTTAACGCGTGCGCTTGAGACGACGGTGCCTTTTCCGGCTTTCCAATGTCCAAGTACCCTTTCCGGCGTTCAACCAGCGGCATCCACGACCATGCAGAAACAAAATTATTTTCCGCCGATGCCAAAGGCTTTTTTTCCCCCCCTATTGTTTAGCAACATTTATTTCCTAATTTTTCGTATGATTTCAAGCATTTATTTGCAGTTTTATTTCGAACATCTAATATCTGGAGATTTTGATGATATATCTTATCAGTATTTAATTAAAAGAATCAAATCAAACCAAATTGAATTAAGGATCTACCATTAAAATAAATTCATTAATCTCGTTAAATTCAACAAAAATTAAAAATAGCCCAAGTGAATCGGCCAACCTCATGGACACTGAGATATCCAAAAGGTTAGGCATAAGAAGGCCTAGAAAATCAAATGCGAGTGTAAGGTCCTTAACTCAACAAACGGGTTTTTTTCTACGAAATTTGTGACCGATAAAGATAAATTGAAAGAAAAATGTCCAGTTAACACCTTGTTGATCTGCAAGATGTAAGGAAGAATCCGGTCAACGCCTTGCTAACCAGTTAAGAAGGGTATGGGGGAAAAATCCAGTCAATGGAAGGTTGATTGGCTAAGAGAGACTGAAAGAAAAATCTGATCAACATCCTATTGACCGAAAATGCTGAAGGAGTGATCCGATCGATATCCTGTTAACTGGTTAAGAAAGGATATGCATTTTGCTGGTTACCAAATGACCGGTTGCCAAATAAGTCGATTGTCACAAATGCCTATGGCAGAATATCTATTCTAGCAATTGCTCACAAGTAGACCATTCCGACAATTTCTACCCATACCGGTCAAAATGACCATACTAGCCAAAATGACCATTTCGGCCAAAATGACTACCGATCAAAATGACCATTTCGGCCAAAATGATCATTCCCGCCAAAATGACCATTCCGGCCAAAATGATCATTCCCGCCAAAACGACCATACCGGCCAAATTGACCATTTTGACCAAAACGACCATTTCAGTCAAAACGACTATTCCGACAATTATCACCCATACCGGTAAGTAAAGTATACTAAAAATCTATACCGGTAAGAAAAACATACCAGCTAAAACATTCATTTTGGAATTATCATTCCGAAACCTGTCAAGTACTTCGTTTCGAGAATTACCATTTTGAAATCCCAAACTGGTCAAAACGTTTGTGCTGGGAATCCAAACCGGTCGAAATGTCCATTCCGAGAAATATCATTTCAGAAAACCAAACCAGCCAAAACGTCCAAACTTGTCAAAACGTCCATTTCAACAGTTGCCATTCCAGAAATTTAAACCGGTCAAGTAGCCATTCCAACAGTTGTCATTCCGAAAATTAGATATAAAATATACCCTAAGCTGCCTATATTAATCAATTGACACATGAAACTCTAAACCGTAGCCTAATGACTCAACCACACCAGACTAGTGACTAACCGTTACTAAGGACACTTAAGACAGCATGTTGGCATCATTTCAGTTTAAGAGACTGATGACTAATCACCCATAAAGACACCTAAGTAGATGTGTTGGCAGTAGCACAGCCAATGCGAAAGGTCTATATAAGGATGGGTAAGGGAGAAGGGGAGGGAATAAACGGTAAGGAGAGACATAGAGGAAGCAGAAGGAAAATAAGAAATGAAATAAAAAAAGTACCAAAGAAAGTACAAAGACAGTAAGAGGAAGTTAGCTAAAATTTGGCAAGTGTACTTAATTTCCTTCTTCCTTTGGTGCTAATTATTAATCGTTCTTTTAAGTATTATTGATCTAATACTTGCCTTATGTTAAATTCTTGTATGAAAACATGAGAAATACTTAGCTGATAAACTGAACCTGATTCTAAAATTCGGCTGTACCGGCAATCAAATAAACCCCAATTTGGCCCAAGTTTGATATACAACTAACCAAATGTCTCACTTACGTTGTGACCAAACGGCTCATGAAATAAGCCGAATTGGTCAGTGAACCTAGTTCCGGAACAGTACAAAGCCTTACTGAACTATATCAGAATGCAGACGGTGGTCAGCTCCAAATCGAGTCCTAAATTGGCCAAGCCGGCTATTTTATAACTTTAAGAGTCTTAATATTAGGTTTAAATGATGCCTTGTCACTTGGTTTCCTACGGACTTAATGGAAAAATTGACCAAGGTAGTATAACGACCGGTTGAAAATTATTGACCAGATAGGATTAAATCGTTGGCCGGTCATATAGTTGACCAAAATTATAAAAGTTGGTCATAATTGAAAAAGTTGACTAAGTTGACCGGAATTAGAGAGATAACAAAAAATGACCATGACAAACAGCAACAACTTGTTTGTAAACAAATAGTAACTATTGAGGTCTATAAACAATCAGCAACGACCAAAGTCAGTAAACAACAATAACAACCGCGGTCTCATAAAAAGGCTAAAAAATAAGATCCCAAATTTATTACGAATAGCAACTAGAATAAAAAGGACTAAAGCAGCCTGCTAGATTGTAAGTTAAGACTTGAATCGGTTCCCAAACCCGGCCTCAAACCAGCCGAATATAATTCATGTTAAATCTAAAATTTCAGACACATGTAACAGGTTTTAGGTAAAGCTACTAAATGGACAATGCATGAATTTTTATTACAGTTGGTTTGTATTACTGCATCTTATGTTTGATACTATGGAAATTTATATGGAAAACTTATAAATTTATTTTTGATTTGGATATGTGAGATCCCAAAATCCAATGGCTCAAAGTACGAAATCTAAGCGGGCCACCTTAAGCCTCAATTAAGTTCGGCCATATGAAATGACTGGCCAGTTTTGGAAGTGCAAGAGGCCGAAGTGGCCTTGAAGTCCGGAGTGGTTTTGTGCGTTGGTGAGACCGGAGTAGAATGTGGAGAAGAAATCCGAAGTTTATGAAAAGGTGATGGACGGCGTGAATAATAAGAAGAAGTTGACTGGCTTCGAAGATGTTGACCGGAATTGAAGAGTCGACCGGCAGCATTGGTAATAAATAAGGAGCAGTTGGCCAGAATAAATTAATGCAACTAAAGACAAAAGTGAACTTTAGTTAGAATCCAACTAGCGGCGACCAAATAAAGTAGGTGAACTAATCTAGTTACTCCCACTTACCATCTGCAAAAGAGTACAGGAGTAAGTTACTTACTCCACTTACCTCCACCTAACCCCTCCTCTATAAATATTGACAACGAATGTTGAAGTTGGGGCAAAATACAAGACAAGAGAATGGACTGAAGGAGAGAGCTCCAAGATGGTAAAAACCGACTGTCAGGAAAGGAGGAAAGAATTTGAGACAGCCCATCAGGCAAGTGTACCTCGGACGCTGTTTTTAAGCTCATACTTTTAAGAATATTGCAAGTTACTTCGAAAGTTGTTTTTAAATTCATGCTTTAAAGATTATTGCAAGTTACTTCGGACGCTACTTTTAAGTTCATGCTTTAAGAATATTGCAAGTATACTCTGCTCTGTTTTGAAGTTCATGCTTTACTGCACATATACGCTGTTTTAAAGTTCCTGCTTTCTACATTAAATATCGACCTTCTGCATTGTGAAATGAACTTGGTTACGTGAAAATTGAACTCGGATTCCTATATATGTAAAATGAACTCGATTTCCAACATATTAAAAGAACTCTGACTTTTAATGAACTTCGGCCTTAATGTGAAATGAACGGCTTTTAATGAACTCCGTCCTGTTAATGAAAAGTACTCCGTCTTGTTAATGAAAAAGCACTCCGTCCCTTTGAGTAAAAAGCACTCCGTCCAGTTAATGAAAAGCATTCCGTCCTATTAGTGAAAAGCACTCCGTCCTATTAATGAAAAGCACTCCGTCCTGTTACTGAAAAGCACTCCATCCTGTTAATAAAAAATCACTCCGTCCTGTTAATGAAAAGCACTCCGTCCTATTAGTAAAAAGCACTCCGTCCTGTTAATGAAAAGCACTCCGTCCTGTTAGTGAAAAGCACTCCGTCCTGTTAATGAAAAGTACTCCGTCCTGTTAATGAAAAAGCACTCTGTCCCTTTGAGTAAAAAGCAGTCCGTCCGAAAAGAAGTCCGTCCAAAAAGAGCTCCGTCCTTTTTAAAGTACTCCGTCCAAAAATAGCTCTGTCCTTTTTAAAAGTACGCCGTCCAAGCTTTCTAAAGTCCGGTATTTTGAAGAAAAAGAACTTTGGCCTTTCTTGAACTCCGACTTTTTAAGCAATCCTACTTTTTGAGAAAAAGCACTCCGGCTTTTGAGTTTATACACTCCGGCCTTTATGAAAGAAAGAACTCCAGCTTTAAGAGGAAAACAAACTCCGGTTTTAAAGGAATGTCACCCGGTTTTAAGAAGGAATTGCACTCTGGTTTTTGGAAGGAAATGCACTCCGATTTTAAGAAGGAAATGCACTCTGGTTTTTAAGAAGGAAAAGAGCTCCGGTTTTAAGATGTTAAAGGAATATGGTTATACGGATTTCAATTGTTTGAAGTTAAAAATAAAGGCTATAAGAATAAGGAAAAAAATGCATGTAAAAGGGACAGCAAGTGGAAGTCTATGACTTCCGACTTTTGAACTATGATAGATGGCCAACGATAAGAACTAAGAACCGAGTCCCAGTAAACTTGCTGTTAAAAAAATGAATGATAACCGTCCTCAGGACTTGGTACAAGAAGGGGATGATAGCTGTCCTCGGGGATTGGTATACGGAGGGCATAATAGCCGTCCTCGGGGCTTGGTACACGGAGGGAATGATAGCCGTCCTCGGGGCTTGGTACACGGAGGGAATGATAGCCGTCCTCGGGGATTGATACACGGAGGGAATGATAGCCGTCCTCGGGGCTTTGTACACGGAGGAAATGATAGCCGTCCTCGGGGCTTGGTACACGGAGGGAATGATAGCCGTCCTCGGGGCTTGGTACACGGAGGGAATGATAGCTGTCCTCGGCGCTTGGTACACTGAGGGAATGATAGCCATCCTTGGGGCTTTGTACAAGGAGGGGATGATAGCCGTCCTCGGGGCTTTGTACAAGGAGGGGATGATAGCCGTCCTCGGGGCTTGGTACACGGAGGAAAATAATGAGAAGTACCGTTTACCATTCTACCGATATGCTACATTACAGTAAAATGATAATAATGAATCGTATACAGTGAAAAGATGATAATGAATCATATATAGTGAAAAGATGACAGTAAACTATACAGAGTATTGTTTTCAGTTTTACCATGCATCATTAAAGTTTATAGTTATTGTTTTACAGTTTATAGTGTAACGATTTATGAAGCATAAGATTTAATATCGTTATAGTATGTCTTTACTGTTTTTCCGAATGATGTTTTGATTATATATTCTGGTTCTGCATGGTTATATGATCGTTTTGGCATAACCGTTTTACAATTCATATGCATGTACCTTGTTGGGCCTCAGCTCACTATTTTATATTTTTTTCCCCTACAGATGAAACTTTAGAGCTTGTGCCCGACAAGTTAGAATAATTAGAGCTTGTCTAAAAGATTATTAAAGATCTCGGAAGCTTATTTTCATGATGGACTTCTATTGTTAAACATTTTTGGCTATGTACTCGAAAATAAATATCTTGGAATGAATATGAATGCTTCTGCAAGCGTTAGAACAACTTCCGCTATACTTATTATGGTTAAAAGTATGTGGGTCCTAGATGGCACATGTGATTCTGTGTTACACCCAATTGGTTTAGTTGGGTTTTTAATTGTGTTATGAATAACGAAATCAAAAAAAAAAATCTGTTTTGTCACAGGATAAGTATTTCCTCCTAGAATAGAGAAAATAAAGGATTAAGAATTATGAATAATGTGAAAGCTTCCATGTAAAGTGTTAAGCATGAATTAAGAATTTGGACTATAGATTTATTTCGGGTGACATTCCCTAGCATGCCACTGATATTACAGTAGAAATTTAAGGATTACCCTAGCCGCGTATCTTGGCCACACATTGGAGTGGGTGATGTCTTTGGCACGCCTTGAGATATTATAGTGGAAACTCGAGGACTGCTCTTGGACCACGAGAGTATGGTGATGTTTTATTGGGTCGTATACCTAGTGATAGGTATACTGCTCACCACATAGTATTTGGCCTCTTATACTAGATACACCTACTTTGAATGATGGCCTTAGATTGTGTGGTATAATACAATTCTTTCCTCAATTGACCGCTCCATTAATTGATAAGGCCTACTAGCTCTAGTCCCTAAAAATAAATGATAAGTAAAAAGATAAAAGATAAATATTAAAGATTTATGCATATTTGATATGAATCGTATTCCTTTGATATTTGCACATGTCTATTTTGAGTATAAAAATATGCATGTTCTTGCTTAATTGTACCTTACTGAGTATTTGACTCACTTGTCATTTTTTCAAACCCCTTAGATGAAAACTACAAGTTAATATCTGATGATTAGAGTGGCGCAGCGGAAGATGATTAGGATCAGATGATGATAAATTATAAATTTGATGAAATAATGTACTCCATCTTATAAGGAATAAATATGTATTTATGCTATTTGTTATCGATCATTTGGTTGTGCTTCCACAAAAAATTTGTAGATATTGCTAGTACTTCAGCAGATTTTATGGTAATGAGTTTTGATCCCTAGTAGTATCTCTAAAGAATTCAACGCTGTATTCAAGTCATATGGGGTTAGATAGATTCTGTGTAAAATAAAGATATGTTATGGACTTATATGTAGTATGACTTCTCATTAAGAGTAAGTAAGAACGTGGGATGTTACAGGTGGTATCAGAGAAAAGAGATGCTTTAGGATTGATCAATCTTATATGAAAGCTTAGATTAAGTTTGTCTAGGTTGGACAATTAAAGTATTGTTAGGAAAAGTTTGTTGTAACTGAAGAATTAGTTGTGGTTTAGGATAAGCAGTTGTTAAATATTTTGATCTAACCAAAATTTAGAATATTTCTACTAATAGGATTTAGTTGGACTTAGGATTTGAACTTTAGTAATTCGATTTGAGGGTTAAGATAATTTCATTTTAAAGTCTAGACTTGATGGGATCATGAATTGCTTATGATCTAATTAATATTTGATGAAAGGACAAAGAGATGGCGAAATTGGGAAGCCACGATGAATCAAGTTTATTGAAAAATTTGAAAAAGGAAAAGTTAGTTAGTGATGGTGGCCAAACTGTAGATAAACGATTAAATTTAAAGAAGGTTTCCAAAAAGTCAAAGCCAACAAAGAGAGGAAGGGGAGCGGTAAAAATTTAGGATGCAGTAGAGCCAAACTCCACATGCCCATATTGTGAAAAATTTCATGGAAGTAACATGTTATAGGAAATTAGGAGCCTGTTTCAATTATGGAAAACAAGGTTATCTAATTAAGGGATGTCTTTACCCTAAAAGACAAATGGCTAAAAGGTCTAATACTATTGATCAAAGTCTTACGGAGACACAAAAGGCAGGCACGTCACCTGCCAGACTAGAAGGTAATTTTCAAAAATTTTGACATATATTGGAGTTCAGATTTTCACTTATAGTTCTGAAGTTATTCGAGAATGAGATTTTTATATTAATTGCATAGTTCTACTAAGTGATCAACTTAAATTTGGAGGTTAGTAAGTCACTTTGCTAGGTATAGATCAAAGGAATGCCTTAATTTGCAAATTACATTTTGAATTCTGAATGATGAAGTTAATATCATTTGTTTATAGGAAGGTGCATAAATTTTGAGGATGAAATTTTTGGAAGGAGGGGAGAATTGTAAGGTCATTAACTCAACAAATGGATTTTTTCCACAAAGTTTGTAATTAGTTAAGATAACTTGAAGGGAAAATGTCCGATCAACGTTCTGTTGACTGGCAAGCTGTAAGAAGGAATCTGGTCAATGCCCCACTGACTGGTTAAGAAAAGTATGGGTGAATAATCTGGTCAACAGAAGGTTAACCGGTTAAGAGAGACTGAAGGAAATATTCGTTCAACATCCGTTGACCGAAAATGCTAAAGGAGTGATCTGATTAATATCCTGTTGACCAGTTGGGAAAACATGTGCATTTTGCTTGTTACGAAATGACCGGTTGCCAAATAAGCTGGTTGTCACAAATGCCTGTGGCAGAATATCCATTCCAGCAATTGCTCACAAGTAGACCATTTCGGCAATTTCTACCCATATTGGTCAAAATGACCATTTCAGCCAAAATGACCATTCCGGTGAATATGACTATACTGGCCAAAATGACCATTCTGACAAAAATGACCATACCGGTCAAAATGACCATTCCGGCCAAAACGACCATTTTGACAATTATCACCCATATCGATAAGTAAAATATACCGAAAATCCATACTGGTAAGAAAAACATACCGGCCAAAACATTCATTCTAGAATTATGATTCCCAAACCGACCAAGTACTTCATTCTGGGAATTACCATTTCAGAATTTCAAATCGGTCAAAACATCAATTTTGAGAATTCAAACCGGTCAAAATGTTCATTTCGAAAAATATCATTTCGGAAAACAAAACCGGCCAAAACATCCAAAACCGTCAAAACATCCATTTCGGTAGTTGCCATTCCACAAATTTAAACCGGTCAAGTAGCCATTCTGACAGTTTTCATTATCGGAATTAGATATAAAATATACCCTAACCTACCTATATTAATCAATTGACATATGAAACTTTAAACCATAGCCTAATAACTCAACCACACTAGACTAGTGACTAACCGTTACTAAGGACACCTAAGATAGCATGCTGTTATCATTTTAGCTTAAGAGACTGATGACTAATCACCAGTAAGGACGCCTAGGTAGATATGCTAGTAGTAGCACAGCCAATGTGAAAGGTCTATATAAGGATGGGTAAGGGAGAAGGAGAGGGAATAAATGGTGAGGAGAGACAGAGAGAAAGCAAAAGAAAAATAAGAGAGAAAATAAAGAAATCACCAAAGAAAGCATAAAGATAGTAAGAGAAAGTAACCTAAAATCTGGCAAGTGTACTCGATTCCCTTCTTTCTTTGGTGCTGATTATTGATCATTCTTTCAAGTATTATTGATTTAATACTTGCCTTATATTAAATTCTTGCATGAAAACATGAGATATACTCGGCTGGTAAACTAAACCAGATTCTAAAGTTCGACTGTACCAGCAATCAAATGAACCCCAACCCGGCCCAAGTTAGATATACAACTAACCAAATGTCTCACCTACGTCTTGACCAAATAGCTCATGAGAATGAGCGGGACTGGTTAGTGAACCGGGTTCCTAAACAGCAAGAAGCCTTGCTAAACTATATCAGAATGCCATGGGAGGTCAACTCCAAACCGAGTCCCAAATTGGCCATGCCGGCCATTATATAACTTTAAGAGTGTTAAGATAAGGTTTAAATGATGCCCTATCACTAGTCTCCCACGGCCTTAATTGGAAAATTGACTCAGGTAGTATAACGACCGGTTGAAAATTATTGAATGGATAGGATTAAATCATTGGCCAGTCATATGTTGACCGGAATTATAAAAGTTGGCCAGAATTAGAAGAGTCGACCAGGTTGACTGAAATTAGGGAGATAACAAAAAATGACCATGACAAATAGCAACAACTTGTTTGTAAACAAATAGTAACTGTCGAGGTCTATAAACAAATAGCAATAACCGAAGTCTGTAAACAATAGTAACAACCGAGGTCTTGTAAAAAGGTTAAAGAATAAGATCCTGAATTGATTACGAATAGCAACTAGAATAAAAAGGACTAATGTAATGGCCAGATCCTAGAATATAGAAAATCCCCGATGTCGAGTTAAAATTACCTAGGAAAAACGAGTTAAGAATAGTAATCCCGTCAACAAGTGTTGACCAGAAGGCGTGGAGAGTAGTAATCCGGTCAACAAGTGTTGACCGGAAGGCTTGAAGAAGGAGTAATCCGGTCAACGAGTGTTGACAGGAAGGTGTGATCCGGTCAACGTAAAATATTGACCGAAAAACGTGAATGGAAGGAAGGATGGGAAAGAGGAATGTAATTCGGTCAACGCTAGTTAGTTGACCGGAATGTATTTAAATGAGAAACATCCCCCTAAATAACCTAGAAATTTAATGAGGAAACTCTTCGGGAGTGTAAAACCATAAATAATATACTCCGAAATATCCCCATGAATAATCTAGAAATTTAATAAGGAAACTCTTCGGGAATGTAAAGCCATAAATAACATACTCCGAAACATTACCCCTAGTGTGGCCAAACCCAAACGACGGCCGTCAGACCCAAGGCCTATAAATAAGAATTATAGTGCATGAGAAAGATGTATGCAATAGAGTTTTCTAGTAAAAGGAGACCAAAAGTTCAAGGAGAAATAAAAGAAAACCAGGCAAGAATACTCACACTTATTTTAAGTTCATGATTATGCATGTTTGCAATACAAGTATATCTGATTTTTGATGAACTTATGTTTCAGTATATATGTTGTTTTGTTCATATGATTTAAGGAAGAATCATTCTCAATCACATGTTTAAAAAGAAGTCCTGTTATTCATGGTGTTCGATTTTTATTCTGTTTAAATTATGATTATTTGTTGATCTATATGAATTATTCTATTATTCATGATGTTCGATTTTTATTCTGCTGAAAATATGATTATTTATCGATCTATATGAACGTCGATAATTGCATATTTAAAGAAAAGACTTCTGACCCTTCGGTTTTGAAGAAAAAGAACTTCGACCTTTAGTAAAAAGAACTCCGACTTTCAGTAAAAAGGACTCCAGTCTTCAGTAAAAAGAACTCCGACTTTCAGTAAGAAGAACTCCGGCTTTCAGTAAGAAAAACTCCGGCTTTCAGTAAGAAGAACTTCGGCTTTCAGTAAAACGAACTCCGACTTTTGAGAAAAGAACTCCGGCCTTTTTAAAAAAAGAACTCCGACTTTTGAGAAAAGAACTACAACCTTTTTAGAAAAGAACTCCGGATTTTGAGAAAAGAACTCCAACTTTTAAGAAAAGAACTCCGGCCATTTTAGAAAAGAATTCTGGCTTTTGAGAAAAGAACTCCGGCCTTTTTTTTAAAAAAAAGAACTCTAACTTTTGAAAAAAGAACTCCAACCTTTTTAGAAAAGAATTCCGGCTTTTGAGAAAAGAACTCCGGCTTTTAAGAAAAAGGACTCCGACTTTTAAGGAAAATAACTCCGAATTTTGATGAAAGAATCTTCGACTTTAAGATGATTAAAAGGTTATACGGACTTCAATTGTTGAAATTAAAGAACAAAGGCTATAAGAATAAGGAAAATGTAATCTGTACAGCAAGTAAAATTCTACGACTTTCGACTTTCGAACTACGACAGATGGCCATCAAAAGACATGAACTAAGAACCGAGTATCCATTAAACTTGCCATTAAAGATGGATGAAGGATATTGGAGTTACACTCGAGGACTGCTTCCTGGGCCACGGGGGGAGACTTTTGGTGGCATAAGACTTTTGGACTACGGCCCCATATGCCGGGTTAAAGGCATTACCTCCCGCCTCGGGGAGTATAATGAGAGGATACGGCCTTAGGTTGTGTGGTTACACACAACCCTTCCTCGATGTTGTCCACACCTATCCAATCCCTAAAGATGATAAGGATTTCTTATGGTTTTTATGAATCTTCTAAAGACAAGATAATAAGAATAAGAACAATGAAATTCTGAACTAAAGAAGAAATTATATGGTGATTTCATATGTTAAAGTTATGATATAAATCCTTACTTTGATCTGATTATATGTATGTTTATGTTTTCTGCATGTGAGTATCTTGCTAGACTTTGTAGCTCACTCTTGTCCCTTTTCAGATGACGAGAGGCTTATGGAGGACGAAGTCGAGTAGAACCATATGATGTAGCTAGATGGCATAGTTGGCCGGAGCTGATAAATGAAAAACTTGTTTTGTTCCTTTTGATATTTTGAGAAGACTTGTAGAACAGTTCCGCTGTATATGAATCTATGGATGTTAGTATGTTTCAATGATTACTTATTAGATAAATGAAATTGGTAATTCTAGTAAGCATTTCAGGTCGTATCAATGCATTCAGGTCCGTCTAACCTTAGTGTTGGCCGGCCTTGTATGAAATTAAAACCAGAAGGCCAGCTATTATAGTTCGGCCTCATGCAATCCTGTGTATAAAAGAAAAATTTTTATGTCCAGCTAATTATTATCTACTTTGGCAATTGACAAGGATTTAGGCTTGACGACGGCTTTATGCGGTGGAATAAGGCCGGACTGTCACAACTAAAGCAGCATGTTGGATTATAAGTTAATACTCAAATCGGTTCCCAAACCCGGCCTCGAACCAGTTGAATATAATTCATATTAAATCTTAAATTTCAGACATATGTAAAAAGTTTAAGGTTAAGCTACTAAATGGATAATACATGGATTTTTGTTACAGTTGGTTTGTATTATTGTATCTTATATTCGATACTATGGAAATTTGCACGGAAACCTTGTAAGTTTGAATTTTGATTTGGATAAGTATTTCCTCCTAGAATAGAGAAAATAAAGGACTAACAATTATGCATAACTTGAAAGCTTCCATATAAAGTGTTAAGCATGAATTAAGAAACTGGACTATAGATTTACTTCGGATGATATTTTCTGGCAGGCCACTGATATTACAGTGGAAACTCAAAAATTACCCTGGCCGCATATCCTGACTGCATATTAGAGCGGGTGATATCGTTGGCACGCATTGGGATATTACAGTGGAAACTCGAGAACTGTCCGTGGACCACGGGGGGTATAGTGGCATTTTATTGGTCTTGTATACCGAGTGATAGGTGTACCGCTCATCACGTGGTATTTGGCCCCGTATATTGGATACACCCACTTTGAATGATTGCCTTAGATTGTATGGTATAACACAATCTTTTTTTCGATTAACCGCTCCGTTAGCTGATAAGGCCTGCTAGCTTTAGTTTCTAAAGATAAATGATAAGTAAAAAGATAAAAGATAAATATTGAAGGTTTATGCCTATTTGCTATGAATCATATTCTTCTGATATCTGCACATGTCTATTTTGAGTATGAAAATATGCATGTTCTTGTTTAATTGTGCATTGTTGAAAATTTAGCTTACTTACTTGCCGTTTTTTCTAACCTCTCAGATGGAAAGTATAAGTTGATATCTAATGATCAGAGTGGCGCAGTGGAAGGTGATTAAGATCGGATGATGATAAATTATAAATTTGATGTAAAAATGTACTCCATATTATAAGGATTAAATATGTATTTGTGCTATTTGGCATTGATCATTTGGTTGTGCTTCCATAAAAATTTTGTAGATATTACTAGTGCTTCCGCAGATTTTATGGTAATGATTTTTGGTCCCTAATAGTATCTCTAAAGAATTCGATGCCGTATTCAAGTCATACGGGGTTGGATAAATACTGTGTTAAATAAAGATATATTATGGACATATATATGTATGACGTTTCATTAAGAGTAAGTAAGAACGTTGGACGTTACAGCCAGTAAGGCAAGTACGAAAGTAGCCCAACTGATCAAACTCGTAACGGATTCCCTTGGCTAGAACTTAATCGAATTATGAGCTATCAGAGGCCAACCGTTTGGTTAGACTATCAAAGAGTGATGGTCCTGTACCCAGACTATACATATAAATGTAGCAAAAGTTACTCAGAAAGACAATTTAGGGAGTATCAAGTCAATTTTTCAATCAATTGACCAACTCCACGTATGTGGCCTATATTTTATGTTTTAGTTGATCACCCCTCTTAATGTGCATGATTAGCATGATCTGATATGTTCAACCTTTCTCCTCAAGTTAGAACATGTGAGGTGGGGCTAACCAAAATGGTCAACAACCAGCTTCATTCTAGTGGAACATTTGGTTATTGGAATAAAATAATATAAGAATAGAATAATTATTTTTAGAAAATAGAATAAGATGTGAATGGAGT
>JAODPA010117351.1:0-18625 GCA_025585075.1 Nepenthes mirabilis
GATAATAATAATAATAATATTAATGATAAGTACAACGACGTATGACGTGGGACGTCACACCTTTTAGCCATAGTCCTTCACATATGCTATGAGCCAAAGCCCTATATACTACTTTAACACTGCTTCTAGCAATGATTGATTGTTTCTTACTATGCCAATTTACCAAGTTTCCCCATGCGTACGTACAAAAACCAGTAGTTGATCTTCAATCTATGGTAGATCTAGCCAAGTCTGCATCTAAATAGATTTCAACTCCTTCATTTGCTGAATTTAAAAGAGTGTTCCTTTACCAGGAATCATTTTTTTAGTTCTAAGAATCCAATAAACTACTTCAAGGTGTTCTTCATTTGGCTTATTCATAAATCAACTTACAACACTAACTACGAAGGCTATAGCTGGCCTTGTGATAGAGAGGTAAATTAGTTTTTCCACAAGCCGTTAGTATCTCCCAGTGTTCACTAGTGGAATGTCTTCCTTGAAACTGATTTTATAATTTGGGTCCATTAGAGTGTTGATTGGCTTGGATCCCAACAGTGCAATTTCCTTTAGTAAGTCTAAAGTATATTTGTTTTGTCAAACCACAAAGCCTTTCTTCGAGCAAGCAGCCCCCATTCCAAAAAAATATTTTAGTGATCCAAGATTTTTTACTTCAAATTCCTTCCTAAAAATTCCCTTTAAAAATCCATATATTCAGTGTAATATCCTGTCACAATTATATGTCAACAAAAACAATGAGAATGGCAATATTCCCAGATGGGAGAAAATTTAGCAAATGAGGTATGATCAACTTGACCGAGAATACCCGTGCTTCTTAATAGCCTTGGTGAAGTTGTCAAATCATGCTCTATGAGGTTTCTTGAGACCGTATAGGGATTTCCATAACTTACAAACCTTGTTAGCATTGTTTTTAATTTTAAAACCAGGGGGGATTTCCATGAATACTTCCTCCACTAGGTCATCAGAGAGGAAAACATTTTTCACATCTAATTGCTGTAAAAGGTTGAGCTTCCAACTAGCATTAGCAAAACCCAAATTGTATTAAATTTCGCAAAAGGACGAATGTTTCTTGGTACTTGATGCCATAGGTCCGAGTAAATCCTTTTGCAACAACTCTTGCTTTGTAGCGACTTGTACTCTTTCACGTAGATCATACAAAAGATACAGTTACATCCTACTGGTTGCTTTCCTCTAGGTAGATCTGAGAGTTCCCACGTGCCTTTTTTTAGAGAATCATTATTTCTTGATAGTTGTGCTCCATTCTGAATTTACCAAAGCACCAACAATACTTTACGAGGTTTCTACAATGGATAGATTAGCAACAAATGCTAGATATTTTGATGAGAGAGCATCAAAGGAAACAAAATTGGATATAAGATGTTGAGTACACGATCTCATGCCTTTTCTTAAACCAACAGGAATGTCAAGATCACCCCTAGTAGCACTCAATCTGAAGAGTATTTGATGGTATATTCGAGCATGGGCTTGGATTAATGATTTCCCTTGGGGAATGTGCGATCCTCTATCTCTTTTATGATCATTTTTCTCCTTGAGTAGACAATAATGTCCTTGTCAACAATAATAGGCTCGATTTCTAGATGGTAAAAGGGAAGAGATGATGATGATGATGATGATGATGATTGAATGAGTGTGTTAGGCCAAAAGCTTCCGTCTTAAATGATTAAGTTTTCTCCCCCTAAGTAGAAGCTTTTGGATAATATGATTGATTTTCAAAGAATGTTATATCAATAGATGTATAAAACCTCCAAAGAGTAAAACTTGTAACCCCTTTTGTAGAAGAGTAGCCAAGAAAAAAGGCATTTGGTTGCCTTTGAATCAAGTTTGCTCTGGTATTGTTGATGGATATGAGCAAATATCCTACACCCAAATACTCTAATGGTAGGGATGAGATGATTTGGGTTTTTAAGTGGGATTGAGGGACTTGGGAAGGCATTTGGAATTTAAGGACTCTCGACATCATTGTGTTAAATAGGTAAGTCATTGTGAAAACCGCTTCTTCTATAAAATGCTTGGAAATATTTATCGTAAACATGATTGGTCATGCTACTTTGATAATGTGTTTGCTTTTTCTTTCTACTATGTCTTTGCATTGGGATGTGTCAACACATGAGCTTTGAAGTACTATTCCTAAATCCATCAAATATTTCCAAGTATAGCACAAAAGTTATTTTAGGGATTATCAAATCTCCGCACATTTTTTTCATATGAGATTGAGTTTGGGATCATCTAGTTGAAATTTTTAAAGATGGTGCTCCCCACTAAATTGTCTTTAATGTAGTATGTCTATGTTATCAGTGTCATCATCAGCAAATGAGATGAACCATTGAGTTCTTGAAATGTTGTTAACTCTAGAAGGTCCTCATATGTCACTATGAATAATAGTAAATGAATGAGATGGTTTGTGTTGTTGGGTTGAATAATTGATTCTCACATGTTTGGATAATTAACACACTTCATCTTAAAAAACCTCGGGATTGATACATTGAACATCTTTTAGGAAACAGCCTTTTTAAGCACCTAAAATTAGGATAACCTAATCTATACTATAATACAAATGCACTATAGATAATAGATAAAATAGGAGAAAGTGGAAGGGGGACACTATTAGCGGCTTAAGGTTGTTTTCACAGATTATTAGGGGAATCAAGGAGATAGAGTATCACACATTCCTTAGCATTGTCAATCATCTTCCCTGATTCCCAAGTCCTAAAATTCATAGTAATCTGAAAAAAATTTAGCAACACAATTCAAATATTTGGAATGCGTGCTAATGGACAACAAGTTACACATCAAGTAATGGGACCACAATCTAAAAGTCAAATCATCAATGATTGTGATCGATCCTATTCCTAACACTTTAGATAGTGATCCATCAATGTTCAAATCATAAAGTTTGTCGAACTCGGATTGTAGGTATTACAAAGTACAGCATTAATAGTCAGGTGATCTGAAGCATCGAAGCAAACAATCCAAAGGATGTGTTTCTTCATTTGGGTGCTTAAGGCCATGTGAAAATAATTGTTTGGACAACAGAAGCAATTCCTATGGTATTTCGACAGGAATTGAAATGGTGGTTTGTTGGCTGAAATCAAGGAGAATAGCTGACTTAAAATAGCTCCATTTATGTCCCTCTTGCTGCATCTCAAATTTCTTTTAAGGTTTCACACAAGAGAGAATTTTCTCCAATTTCATTGTTCATGGAATTTATTAGCCATGTCGTGACCATGTGTTTTTCTGCCTTCCAACTCTTGACTTGGGATCTTCATTAGCAGAGGTAGGAGCAGTTCCAATGAGGTAATCATCCTTGCCTTTGCTGCATATGAACATCATGACAAATTGAGACCATTTAACAAAGTTTTGCCTATTTAGTTTGTCTTGAAATGGGAAGATGAGAGATGTCAGATGCTTCATGGCTAATTGAACTGTGATTTCAAATTTTGGAGTTTGGTTTTTGTAGCCATTCAAGTAGCTGGGCTGAATTTTGACATAAGAAAGACTATGGATATAGTTAACCAAGAAGGGAGGCTAGGGTTTCATTCTTCGAACTCTGATACCATGAAGAATAATTGAGATGAATTTGAAGAATAATTGAATGGGTGAATCCACAATTTTGTCATTGTTATATTCCATAAAGCCAAGATTAAATATAAGAACCAGAGGAGCCAAGGCAACAAAATCTGCCACTGATTCTCCTCAAATCCTCCTCAATTCTAGTAAATAATATGCATAAATTAAGTGATTTGACAGGAGAGAATAAGGTAGAATAAACTTTGGAGATTCTTCCTTATCTCTTTATTAAACAAGAATAACATGACTAAGAAAAATAGAAGAAGAATAACATAACTAAGAAAAGCATAAATTAATTACTAAAAAGATAAAGATAATCCCACAATTTAGGGATCTGTTTTGATCTTCCTAATTTCAGAGAATCAACAAAAAGCAATCCTCAAATTCATTGCAGTCTTTCACAGAGGTATAATGTTTGAAAATACAAATCTAGATTTTGGGATTAGCAGAGTCATTTACCTCACTGCATATAAACAACTTAACCAAGATACACAATGGGATGACAAATCGTCGGTTTCCATGCTCTATAGAAATAAAAGAGTAATACTCATGCTGATATTTGATACATAAGCTACAATAGCAAACAAGGAAGAACCAGCCCAATGATAATATTGTAGAGATCATCTCAAATGGGTTAAAGTAAAAAACTTATCAAATGACACTGCCATCTTTAAGCGCATTACAATATCAGGTAAACCATTCCGATCAAAATACAGAAATTCTCATAAAGAACAACAGAAATATTTCAATACCTCATCATCATACTTTAAATCTGTTATCAACCCCTCCTCCTTAAGCCTTTCAACTTTATATACTCCCTCATTGATGAAGTTTTCAAAATCTTCTCTCTTCTTTCCTGCATAATCATTACAATATAGTTTCCACAATCATGAACAATTGAGCCATATGGGTTCAGAAAGAATGCAAGCCAAACAACACCAGAGCACCTTTAGCAGTAGAAACCTTATCAATCCAATTGCCATAGATATTATCAAGCAATGTGATCAACATCTCACGATTTTCATCAGAAAGAGATTTGCGAGTAAGTTGGTCCCCTGCACTTTTATATTTACCAATCCTTACTACTTGCGGTTGAACTCCCACTTTCTCAAAAACACCTGCATAACAATTTTGGTGCGATTATTCAGCATGGCTGAAAAACAAAAACCACAAAACATTCAAGAGAGAAATCTCTTTCCATCTGCCAATTTATTCTTAAAGTTATATATAATACCAAGTAAAAAGTGGCGGAACTTGAAAGAACCGAGTCAGCATGATTAGAGAGAATAAGCATCAATGTTTCCAGTATATATAGAATTGCACTTTAAAATGCACCAAATATGACACATTAATTTGCCACATCATAGCTGCTCTTACCAATTCATGCTATAGCCAATGGAAATCAAATAGGCCAATGTAGTACATGATAGATCAGATAGGCTGACCCTCAGCTGAGGCAGGGAAACTCTTCACCCCAAAACATAAAATACTTTAAGTATATGTCATAACAAGCTAACCCGCAACCTAGGGAGGTCAACCTTTGAAAGCCATGAAAGATTGCCCAGAATTCATAAATGCCAGCCCCTTTTATAGAAGGGATTGACCTTTGAAGTTCAAATACAAATTGATAGTAAGATTTCCTTTTCCACTAAAAATCTCTTCTGAAAAAAAAAATCCTCAGTAGCAAGTAAATATTGTTCAAATCGCCACCCCAATCACTTCATAAACTCCATTTCTCATCTGTCCAACAAGCCGAACAAAACTTCAAACCCTCATAGTGACTGTAAAAAAGAATGCCCATAGTGCAACTAAAGCTAAATTAAAGAGGTCAGCAGAAAGCTCATCAACAAATGCATCAAAACCGTTCGAAATGGAGTTTGAAAAACCACAAGAAAAAGAAGATCAAACACCTGTTGTCTTTGAAACATCGATATTCATGCACAAAGATATGCAAGAAGGCATTGCACAGCTTCATGGTTGATTGAGGTTCTTAGCAAGCCAAAAGCTATCAATCTATGAAGAATCGAAAAGCATGTGTGAAATCACCCGGTACATTGGATATAGATTCCAATCTATCATAAATTTAGAAAGTCCATAACTTATTTCAACACCAATGGAACCTAAAAGAGGATTGCAATGAGTCAACATATTAGCCCATATTCAAAATTTCTGCTTATATGTATCAGACTTACAATCAGGACCTCCTGTAGGATAAATGCTTTCACAAAAGACCGGAGCAAATTTCATGATATTCACAGAAAGCCAACTTGTCACAAGTTGTTCCAGTTTGAGACAGCACAAACAAACAACTGCTCCATAAAACTTAGTTTCTAAGATATCTTGTTTTCAAACTCACATTTTCTTGATCACGCACGTCGCAAAAAGCAAATTGATCCTCCATTGCACAAGTCGAAGTGTATAAGGTAGCATATTCATTTCATAAAAATCAAGGTAGAGAAAACTTTGGGCTGAGAACCTCTGCTTGATTAGAAATAAAATGCACTTGAATTCTGAAATGGTCAACCATATTCCTAATTCGTTGCAAAAATTTCTTCAACTCCAGTGCCAAAAATTTATCTCAGTAAGAGTCTTCAAATCCAGGGATGGAATTTATTCTAAATGCCACGAGTATGTTAAAGAAGGATTGCACTATTCTTTTTTTTTTTTTTTTTTTGCCTTTTTCGACCAAAGAACTAGCTGGATTGAAGAACAGAGGGCTGGATTTTTAATGAAAAGGAACAGATACATTACTGAATAAAGTAAGAGCTGGGGCAGGTTTTTTATATTTATTTCTAACAAAAGTAGAAGTTCAATTTTAACATGGCCAACAAATCACACTCATGTGCTCAAACAGAAGAAAAGTTAACAAAGATACACACTCACGTGGAGGTTTTCAGTAGCATGAGCACTCATGGGATTGCCTAATGGGTGTCTGCAATTTGTGTTCCTGATTTTGATCGAGCTAAGGTGACAACAAAAGACAATCAGCAGCAGCACAGCGGCACCAGGACAACAGCGATGATGAATGTCCACAATCAAGAAACATGTCAAAATTCACTCAATTCAATTAAATTCAACAATTGAAAAACTCTTCCGGACCAAAAGTTATGGCCATTAAAAGCAAGTGTGCAGTTTTAGCCATTTCGGGTGGAATCATTGATGTACTATATCAGCAACTAAGTTTATCGAATCCAAAACATTGGAATAAGCTATTCAGCAAGGAAAGTACTTCCAGGCCTAATTTAATGCTAGCACAAACTACATAACTTCTACAAAAATACCATGAAATAACATCCAACAATAAGAAATAGTAGAAAAACTAACAAACTATTGAATTTAAAATTATAACAATAAATTATTGGATTAATACTTAGAAACTTTATATTCCAGCTATGGTGGAATGTTCCTATCTGTGCCCTCAGCATCACGAAAGTGCACTGAATACAAGGACTGCAAGTTTAGGTTGAGTAAGCTGGTGGATGATTGGGAGGACAGATCCCAAAAGCCTATCGAAGAACAACTTTAAATATCTCAGATCAACGGTTGAAAAGGATAGTGTTATTGATGAGGTCATTAATTAAGGAATCAAGGAGGGTTGGAGTGGAGAACATCAGGGACACTATATAATTGGAAATACTAAGATGGCAATAAAGCCACTCACCTTATATGGACTGAAGAGTTAGGTAATAAACTACTAACTTGTCAAAAAGGGAGAATGAAAAAGATGATTTTAAGATAAGGGTGGTCATAAAAGGAGTGATATAATAGCAAAATGCTAAACAAGAGAAAGTTGAAGTTGCGCCAATGAAAGATAAAATACAAGGTGCATTTGAGCTAGCTTTGCAATGTAAGTGAATATCAACTAGCTCACTGAAATGTTGGAGGGTAGAAGATACATGATATAAAAGAAGCAAAAGCATACTGACAGAAAGTTTGAAAAAGTCCATAAAGCATGACCTTGCTTAAATATTTGAAACTAGTAGATGAAACCTCCATGATGTCTAAATAGAGACCAACAATCCATGTACCTACCCCACTAACGGAAAAAGATATAGTTCGGTTTGATTTCTAAATAGCTATACGCACCAACAAGCAACTCTTCAAAGCATTTCTATACCATTCAAGTATTATTTTGCTTAAAAACTAGGAATTTGAGCTTGAACAATTTCAAAGGAATGTCTGACCTAAAGGCTTCACAATTATCCTCTTTCCCATTCCTTTATCTCTCAAATACCACTAACCAAAAAAAAAAAAAAAAAAGCTTTAAAGTAACCTATTGATCCTCTTAACAAAGACCAACTCTGTTTCCCAGTTCCACAAGATAAGCTTTTTTGCATAAGGTAGCTGTTCAGAATGTCAGCAAACCATTCTAAACTCAATGCACCACCAACCTTTCTTACGCCCTAAGGCAGCAACTCTAGAATCGATCTGTCACGACTCAGAATATAGAAACCTCAATTGTACAGATGGCGCTAAAATCCACTAACCAAGTCTATCTAGAATATCAAACATTCCTCAAATATAAATTTCAAAGTAATATCAGCCTCCACAAGCCATCACGTACATCGAGTCTAAAAGATTGTCTATAAATAACAACTTTCTACTTTTCATCATACCCTATATCTACAGTATATATAAAGAGTACATGAACTGAACTACATCTGTCTATAACATCGAAAGTCCACCAAACATAGCTCCTCCGGGCTACATTCATCAAGATATGGCCGTCTATAGGCTACTCTGAAAAGATAAGAAATAAATAATAAATAAGCAAATTGTCTAGTAAGTAGTTTCATTATCGATCATAAAATAACAACAAAATCCAAGGAACTCAAAATCACATAACAGCTGATGCAGGGAAGGGAAAAATAGGGGAAGGAAGCAAAAGAGATTGGGGAGGGGAAAAAACAGGGAAGAGAATAGAGAGAAGAGAAGTAGAGAGTACTAGAGAAAGAAGAAAAGACAATCACAATTTTTAGTATCAATTCAATTTCAACAGTGANAATAAAATATCTCAAACAAAATAAAATCAAAATCAAATAAAATATTATCTCTCTAATTTTGAAATATCCGCAATATCCACATAAAATAAAATAAAATATAATCTCTCTAATTTTGGAATATTCAAAACGTCCGCATGAACGGCACACGAACATTATGTGCCAGATACAACATAAGAAATGAAATTAAAAGCACGAGTTACATGGTTTTACAAAAATTCACATCATCAACAAGATAAATCACGTAACAAAAACCTACGATGATCATATTTTCTACCACTGTAAGCCTAAAGCCAATGAATTAACCATTCAATTAGTACGTAACAACCTCAATAATCTGACTACGCTCTATCACCCACCAGGCAATGCCAAGAGAATCAACAATCATGGTCTGACTAATCAATCAATAAATTACTAGATATCTCATATATCCAAAACACACTACAATATATATAAGTTTTATAGGAGAAATACATAATCACCTAAACATATCCTCAAGATTATTGAAATAGCTTCAGTATAGGATAATTCAGACTACACTATAGACCCCAGCATCCATCTTCTCAAGTTCTTTAATATTTTCATATATCTTCCTTTACCTTATCTATAGAATGCAGAATGGGATATTGTACTACATTAGACCATAACGCAGAATACAAATGGTTCATACACGGTAATTCTATGTTATCTTCATATGCAAAGAACATCCTACCAAGAAAGGCAATATCAATAAATCATAGTAGGAACATAAAAGGAACACCAATAGGATCATCAAAATCACATATCGATACAAAGATAATCAAAAATATCTAGAAGAAGTAAAATACAACAACTAAACAAATATTCCAACAAAATAATTGAACGGGCAAGTACGAAAATCAATGAACATCTCAACACAGCCTAAGTACGGAAATCGACCATCAAAAATGACATTTCCTTAAAATTTCAATACTTCAAGTGTAACTAAGCTTTCCTTTTGCCTGAATTAGAATACTAATCTTCACATAATGTTCATAAACATCTGAATTCAAATTTGTCTTCCAACTAATTGATCATAATTTACCATTTCACACTTCCCACAATTCTTATTTACTAATTCCATATTTAGAAGGACAATTACTTCTTCAACAATACTAAGTCATCAAATTTGCACGCACAGTAACTATTTCTTAATATTTCTAACATTTCGTAATGAAATCAGAATAACCTTCATCATATTTAATCATCCTAACAGCACATTCTCACTAAAGTCCACTAGTTTATCTTCCAAAATACTTAATCACAAAATCACTTTCTAAATTCCTTATTTTGAACTAAATCTGCCGAAAGGGATTATTAGTATCATTCGTAAACATATTGGATAATCAAAATTAATTTTCCCCAAATTTGCTTGCTGGCATTCTAACAGCTTAAACATGATTCAAATGCCACAGTTCCGATGACCAGGGGTCAAATGTTATCCAATATGCACTCAAACATCACTATCCTGAGTCTATTTCTTGATTCTGTTCTAACGAATTTATCCAAGTTTATCTTATTCACCAGCTTTCAACACCTGCAGACCATCAAACTTGTCACATATGACCTATCTGGAACTATATGAATGTAAATTATTCACATATAACAACAAACATGACTTCAATTCAAGATATTTTAGGAAAATCCGCAAACATAGAACCACCACTTAAATTTCATCAAATTCACCTTTGAAAGAGAAGTTTGACAACTTCGAATATTAATTTAAGAAACTAGAGACTCTTTGGTATATAAAACAAGTGGATGATTACAGAAATACTTACATGAATATGTTCACCCAATCTCTTTTTCTTTCTTTGTTTCTCTGTCTTTCTTTTCTCTATTTTCTCTCAGTTTTCTCTCAATTCCATATGAATTATATAGCCCCAAATGCAACTCACCTTGGCCCTACATGAGTCATCCCAAACAAGCTCCCTGTTTTCAGGCCACCTCACGCTTCCCTTGTTGATTTAGTCCTCATTTATCATTCCTCAGCCAGCCAAACACCCTCTTGGCCAGCCACCTCAGCAATTTTGGCAGCAAATCAGTAAAATTTAAGATAAGGATCAAATTTTAGTGTAGGGTGATATTTGCGTGTCCACTAATTAATTTAGTGGATTCACAAAAAATCATATAAACCTCTAAAAAGTTTTTCCATCCATCAATACCTCGTTGATGATCTGATTATGTCCTAGTATACACCAAATCATACCCAAAACATGATAATCGCATTTCCCAAATTAGCAGATGAAACAATTATTTTCACCACAACACATAAATTGATCCACAGAAATTCAGGATGTCACACGATTAAACATTACATTATCGTGCATTAGCATCCCTGTTTTCATGTTTCACATTCCATCTGCTCAAGTTACTCTAAATAGTTATTATGAATCTCAAGATCCACTAAGTGATACTTCTGCTTTCTTCAGTTGTGTTGCCTTGTGTGTCTTCTAACAATAATTCAAAAATTTAGGAGGTGCTATTTTTATGCTAAAACTGTCTGGATTTTTAAGAGCTGCCGAAAACATAGTTCTGCAAGATTTAAGACGTTATGTTCAAAGTTCAAACCTTTAGGTTATGAAGTTTCAAGAGAAAGAAAACACCTACATTGTTGAAAATTCAAGAGATGTTGAAAATAAGGCACAACATGACAGAAAATGCAAAAAACTAGTGCTTAACATTTAAGATGAAGAGTATACTTAAGAGTTCTGAAACCTCAAAAGTTTCAAAAAAAAAAAAGGTAATAATTCGTCTAACAACAGCCTCATTATGTTCTCCGCATCAAAATGCATTCATGGCCTTGGATTCACCTAAAATGTAAAATGGACAACCCCAATTCATCAATTGCCTCAATTCCTCAATCAGTTACTTTCATGCTTCAAAATCACCAATTGTTCACGCACCAGTTTGCAACTTCAGGCCCCACGTATCTTTGGCACACATTCCTTCAGTTTCAGTACCTTCCATTCACCAATCATTGGAGACAGGTGCATGCCCATAAGCAGTTAGCTAACTTATTCCAAGTGAAGTTTTAGTTATGATCATATAATTGTCAATTAGCACAAAAATTATCATCACATTTGGAAAGCAGTATTGTTTCAGGCCACTAAAGCCAACGTGATTCTCCTCTTGCTCAGGGAATATAGAAACATCCTAGAGGTGATGTAGTTCTAAAAATATAAAATATTCTGAACAAAAATGTTATGTCATCAGGACAGAATGGAGTTTTTGCAGCAATGATGAGACAAGTTCTCTATTCAGTTCAGTCTTCACAACATCATAAGAATTTACATATCATATATTCCTAACCTCTAAACTTTGCCTTGTGAGTATTCAATCAGCAAGCAACAGAATATGAATGACGACAAAAGCCATATAAACAATAATCATCAACTTATGTGTCAACATGGCAATATGCTCTATTAGTACAGTGAAACAGTAGCCTTATTGCACAATCTAAAGCAGTTCCCTGAAATGTTATTTACAAGGTTTTAGCACTGATCCACCTTAAACATTTTTCCATGAAAAGAAAAATTGACATACCTCCAAGAAACGATGCTTGAACTGCTAGACCATACAAGCGAAAATAAGCACTTGGAGGTGCATATAACTCTTCACATGCACAGGCAAGATAATATTCTTTCTCTCCACATGCTGGAACAAATCCAATAATGAATTTTCCTACAAAAGCACATCAAAGTTGATAGGCCACAAGCTATAAGAAAGTCGATGAATTTTGCTACAAAAGCACATCCATCTACTGCATAGCAAAGAACAGAGAACACAGACATTAACCAACTAAATAAGTACAGCCAAGAAGATCCATGTTAGTGCCTTGTTCCCATTGTAAGACTCCAAAAGCTTTCTGCTTTTTTTTTTTTTTTTCATTTTTGGTTTCAAAGGCTATGACCAACAAAGGAAAAAGGGTAAGACTCAAACTCATGTCAAACATGGATCAGCAGCAATCAGGCTCCAATTGGAAATTCTGTAAGCGAAAAATCAATGATTACAGAAAACACAACAGCTCTTACACAGAACCTAAAGGGTCTTAATGATAGAGAATTCTAAAATGGGTCTGTTCAAAAATTCATAACCAAGTGCAACAAATGGAAGCTAGTGCGCCACAATGGTAGTAAAGGAAAGCCAAGAAGTTTTTGCACGTGTATAAGCAAGTCAAACACTAAAAAAATTAAGCAGACATCTTTGTTCTAATATAATAATAATAATTTGCCATCTCCTCACTACCACAACTGATTGTTATTGAATCATTGCCACTAACCCTCAACCTATATACATGATTGAGGAAGCAGACAGAGTCTCAGTTGAAAATGCCTATGTATGCTTTATGCAAATGGAGAGGTTTTCAAAAAAAATGTATATAAAAGGAAGAGAACAAGGCAATAAGAACCTCCCTTATTCATGCAACACAGAAGGGGGAAAGAGAACAAAGCTGGAAGGAACAAGAAATTCACATCAGAGGGATAATATCAGTGAAATGCTCACAGGAATATTGTAATCAATATACTTGATCATGAATAGCAAAGGCAGGAAACAAAACCCGTTTATCCAGAACCAATAATCCAACAGTAACTAGGAAACCAACTTCAACTGAAAATTGAAACAACAAATGATTTAAATCATCCTGAAATAACCATAATCTGACCAAATCCCATATCAGCCAAGTTTTATTAATAATTTTTTGAAGTTTTATGATTCCATTTTTAATTTAATATGGTATTTATCAAGCAACCAAATAAATATATAGGAAACAAAGATTTGCTTCACGAGATGTATCTCACATACAACTATAGCAATAAGCAGCCAATTATTTTTGAATGGCAGTTCCAAAACAACATACTTCTATTCCATAAAGAGTATTAGTAAAAAGTTTTGGAAAGAAAGGGATATTGTGCATCATTTTGTGGTAGCCTTATTAGACTGTATATCATTATTGGTACATCTAGATAATAAGTAGGAGCATAAATTGAAACATGTAGAAACTGCAAGATAATTATCATATATCAACTAATATGACTGATATACTAGCAGATATTTTTGGCCCACATTCCTTTGTTTTCTCTTTTTTTTTTTTTCATGCCTGACACCTCGTTTTGCTCTTCCTCTCTCTATTTCCGTTTAGCTTTACAAGTGCCCAAGAAACAACTATTTCAGCTCAATTTTTTTCCCTTTCTTTAAATCTTACCCAATTTAGTCATAACTAAACTTCAATGTTGTCAATTTGAGATTGGAGTGAAACAAAATCTTACGAAGAAACTAATTTGGGTGTACCAATAAAGAAACTAAGCTATTCTCCATTTACCCTATAGTAGCTAACCAAATATCTGCCTGCTAATTAGTGATTACCACCTATAGATAAAATATTGCAAAATGTGTACGTTGTCAATATATAAATTAAAGAGCGAAGTAAGCTACTCACAGTGAACTAGGAAAATATACAAGCAAGCTGGTAATGTTATCTTGCAAATGTTGGATACATAAGAAAGGCTAATGTATAAAGTTTATTCAAGAACTTTTGCATAATTTACAAATTTTTGTCAAGTAAATCTATTCATGTTACTTTTTAAAATTTGATCAGGCAAATTAATCATCTTATGACATCATGTAAAGTCACGTTAGGACAAAAAATACTAAAGTGGACATAAGGGACTCCAAAATTTCTTCTTAACTTCCTAAAATATAAGAAGGATCCAGACAAAAAGCACTTAGTTTTACTAAACTTAAATTTTGAACAAAATTGGTTTCTTCATAAACTACAAGAATAAATTAGGAATTTGGTTCACAAAAGTTGAGAATGTTTGAAAATTTAGCAAAAGGTTCACAAATAAATTTGATATTTTATCCAAATAAACAATGGGGAATTTCACATATGTGAATAAAATTTCACTCAAGCATAGCAAATTGAAAGATATATCGGAAAAAAATAGATGCATAAATACAGGGGACACAGATATGGTACATAAATTCATATATAATTCAATCCTAATACACACAAGAAAGTAGCAGCAAGCAAAGTGGAAAATTAGCATACCACCTCTGTGGCTATTGGGAGGACAAATAATAAAGAAACACTTTTCCATAATTAATGGAGAATTCATCCCTTCAAACCATGGAAGAAAACATTGTTATCAATATCAATATTAGTAGCAACTATATCAATGTCAGAGACATCAGGCAATATATATTTGTATCGAATATATTGAAAAGAAAAAAATTGGGAATCGTAGGTTAAAAGGCATTAGCAATATATCAACCGAATATTAAATATATCAGTCAATATTTTAATATCGGACTATATGTCGTGATATATTGCTAATATTGTAATATATCACGATTTTTCTGCTGTGTTGGAAAATATTAAAATTGGAGGCTTGATAATGATACATATAGCATGATATTTTCATCCATGCTACAAATAAATAATTGCACTACAACGCTCTACAAAGATACTCTTACATCCACCTCCAACACGAGGGAGAGAGAGAGAGAGAGAGAGAGTTGACGACCTAGATTCTTGGGGATTCATAACTAGGAGACCATGAATTTACCTGACTTTCTAAAGTCCATTATATGTCTCCGAATTTCTTCAATTTTACCCCACCCACAATTCAAAGGCTCAATGTGGAGATAAATGCCAGATATGCGAGGATCATATGCTGCTTTTATAAAATTTTCACAAATTTGTGGTAAAGAAAGCCCAGATGAGAAGCGACTCTTTAGTTGATCTGATATCTGCACAGCAAAAAATAGAGAAGGCTAAGTTACAAATGACTATACCGAGCAACATTATCACAACACAACAAAATTTTAAGACACTGGTGAAGGCCAATCCCTTAAGAACCAAAAAAAATTGGTGTATTACATCAAAATGAAGTCGTGCTCCCATCTTCCCAAAAAATCTGAAAAGGTCCCCTCCTAAAAGCCAAGAAAGTTGAATACTTCTTGCCATTTTAAGACAACAAATATATAAATATAGATTTTTTTAGTGATACGTCTCAATCTACCAACACCACTAACAATACCAAAGAAGCAACTGTACTTGTCCATGAACCAGAAGGGCTAATTCAGATGGAAAATGTAAGTGCATTAGAGTTAATCAATATCAAAGTTTCTCTCCCTTTCCTAATCATGCGTTCACTAGTGACATGTTTCAGATATGAAATCAAATCCACTTCATAAATTTATTCATCAAGGATTCAACTACACAAAATTTTTTCGAAGAGAATCACTTTCAGGTACCCTAGTGTGTTTTACCAATTTCCAGTTTTCATATTTGACTAATTATTTCCATGCAATGCAATAGACAGACAGCATATACATTTAGTTATTTTTTTCTCAGCCCTTATAGAGGGGAAGATGGCCAAGTTAAGGGCCATTGGTATCAAACCCTAATCCCATCATTTTGGAGTGAATTTTTAATCACCAAGCCATTCCATAGGTGGATAACATATTTTTGCTTGATTATTTAATTAAAGCAACCATGAAAAGTATACAGAGCATGAACTATCAACAAAGTCTGGAATGAAACTGAACTAAAAGCTTTAAGAAGTAACACATAGGACAGTGAGACAGTCAATCATCTATTCATGATATTCCCATGTTGTATCCCCATTCGATTTGCATCTCCTCTTGTGTTTCAAATTGTGTTTCAAATCCAGGGATGACGGCTATAAAGTTTAATAATAACAATATAAGGGATTCAATCACTGAAAGAGTTGATAGACCATGTCCTTCTATGCAGGATGAGGACTTGAAAAGGTATCATACCAAAGAATTGTTGTGATCTAATCCACTTAGCTGCATGAAATAAAGTTAATAATCAATCAAAATCCTGTATCCTCTGTAAGATACTTCATATATGACACACTGCACAGCAATAAAACTTTGGTCTTGTAAGAACATATGTAATTTTTTCTTTCTTGTATTTTTTTTGGGGAGGGAGGGGAACATGAGCAACTTGAGTTGGACACTGATGTTCTGCCATTGAATGTAAACTTTCTGACTTTGGTCTATGGCAAAACATGATGATGGAACGTAGTTCTTCTATATGGATGAAGACAACGACTGCCAGTTTGTATAAACCTATTCAAGAATAACTCAACAAAACTAAACAATTTGATTAGTGCATTTATTTTTATGTTTGAAATGAAAACTGAACAAATCTACGATGATTCATACAATAGTGAATACAGCACATAGGGGTTGCATTGCGGGCTGGTGGAATTTAGGTGTTTATCAACTTCTGTAGCATGATGCAGGAATAATTATTATTCACATAAAACCCGGACAAACAAACATGTTGATGAGGTTGCAACTCTAACATGTTGGGAAGTTCCACCAAACCCCTTTGTTTGAATTCCATAAGGAGGCTAGATGACAACACACGTTCACAAGAAGCAAATCATACATAGAAAGAAACACACACATGTTGATGAGGTTGCAACTCTAACGTGTTGGGAAGTTCCACCAAACCCCTTTGTTTGAATTCCATAAGGAGGCTAGATGACAACACACATTCACAGGAAGCAAATCATACATAGAAAGAAACATACAATTTTATGTGAAAAAATTTTTTTACTTAAGAAAAAAATCACAGAAAAAATAATATTTACTAGAAAATATGAGTTTGATTACAATTAACCTCTTTCAAAACCGCTGTCAGATTTTCCACAAACTTAATAAATAATAATAAAACAAAAGATAATGACTAATAAATAATAAGAAAACAAAAGAAAATGAAGAATGGAACGTGATTAAAAGTCAAAAAATTGGAAAAAATTTCCCCCTACTGTTCTTTCTCTTTCTCTCTCAATTCAATGCTCATAGTGTTTGAATAAATTCACACTCTAATACGAGATAACTCGCTCAAAGTTTCTCACTCCAAAGATTCATTCACACTTCTCCCCCTCTCTCCACTCTCTCCTTTTAAAAAAAATGGAGCAAAAAAATGGAGCAAAAATACTCCTTAAAAAAAAAGAGTCTAGCAGTTGGCGTTCGAACACTAGAGATTGGCGTTCCAACGACAAAGATAAATTTTCCCTGAACAACTTCCATGCACATGCGCCTCTCATGGACGCATCAGACGCAACTGCTACTGAAACCACTAACGTGCATATGCGCCCATCATGCACCCTCATCTGTCACAAAAAAGTACCTCAAATCGAATGAATTTTCACGTGACGTCGAGCATAATATCAGATGAAATGTCAATGGGTGTAGAAATCATAATGGTACAACCAAGAAACCCAACAGACAGGACTAACTAGTTTCTTGCACGGACGAAAAAAGTTGATGACACTGCAACTAGTAATCAAACCTGGCCGCGCAATTTCATGGTCAAAACACTTCCTTTCTTAACGCGCTCCCAAGGAAACGCAAAGAGCATTCGGAGCTTAACAACAAACTTTTCCCAGGCACCAAATTCTTTAAATTCGAATTCACCAGTTGGGTACACCTCCATCTCAGGAGCTGCAGTGCCATTCTGGTTTTCCTCGGAATCTGACTTGGACCTTTGTGCGGTTTGGGTTTCGGGAGACGACGAGTCCTCAAAAGCTCGAATGGAGATGTTTCGACCAGAGATTCGAGATGATAGAGAAGTGAAGAAATATTTGGGAACAGAGGCGAGAAAAGAGCAGTTAGACAAAGTGAGAAAGTGAGAGGAGGAAAGAACATAAGAAGAAAGAGAGGGGGAAAGATGGATTGGATGTAGGATGTGTTGTTTGTAGAGAGGAATTGCAGCAATGGAACAGCGGTGAAGATGAGGAGAGTGCAGAAGCTTTGACATTGTTGTCCTTTCGAATGAAGACAGACATCTAGTGAAAAAAACTGGAGAGAAGACGGTTAAGTGGAAGCTAGGGGATAGAGAGAGGGTAGCCGAGGGAGGAAGGCAGAGAGGTTCACTTTTCTCCACGTCATAAATTCAAACCAGATGGTAGCAAAAGGGTACAAAAATTAGAATTATTGTCAACTTTTTTAAAATATTTTATTAAAATCTCAATTTT